>VYZQ01034319.1:29535-77048 GCA_013400655.1 Mystacornis crossleyi | reverse complement strand
AAAGCTCCTAAAACCCCAACATACGTGGAGCAACTTAGTGGCCAATATAAGCCTTTTGAATCAATCCCTTCCCTGTAATGTTTGCACTTGATTTTTACATATATGCAGAGCTTGAATTCTGACAGTCTCTTCAGCACCTCCAGTTGCATCAGAACAGAGTCTTCCTTGCTGGGTGGTGACTTTTTTCCTATTTGTAGCAGCAGCCCGTGCAGTTAAAAGCATGTGATGTTTACCTTCATGGCTGAGGCTGTTTTCAACACAGGTTTCCAGAGGCAAAAGGTTATGTTTTTCTGCCTCATTGAACTGTTTTTAATTCAGTTAGAGCATTCTTCAGTCTCCAAACGACGTGGTACAGGTTGTCTAGAAGTAATAGAGCAGCGTGGTTGTACTGCCCGGCCTCGCTGGTGGGCGATTTTTCATTTAAACCAGGCCTGTGCTGCTTTGTTCCCTGTGGTGCTGCTGTAACTGCACACACAATGAGCGCTGGCTACAATTAATGGCTGGGAGAAACATGGGCACTATTTTTCAGTCTGGAGTGTTTCTTTCCTCGTTTCTGTCAGACTGCAGCAGAATATCCACCACTAATACAAGGATGCCCCATCAGAAAAAAGTCATAGCCATTCCCATGGTAATCATAGAAGTACAATGTTCTTAATTTTGTTTTAACTGTGGTTGAACACACAAACTTCTAGGTTTGCAATGTTATACAATTAAGCTTGGTTCGTTGTTGTTACAGTGATGCTTTGTCATCAGAAATACTGCTTTTTTGTTGCAAAACCATATGAATTTTACATTTTAAACAGTGATTACTAATTTTATTCTCTGAAATTTAGCTTTCTGTAAGGAATCATTGTAAAAAATCAGACCAAAGCCTTAATAGTTGTGTTGGTGATGTGAAAAACCAAGTTGGTTAGCACAGACTCAAGTACTCTTCCTTCCAGGTGCTGAAGAGGATGACTTGATGCTGGGGTTAGACACAGCCTCACTTAGGGAACCAGTTCTGTGTACAGCACCCATGGATTCACAAGAGGTTTGTTTTGAGACAACACACTGTATTTTAGTGCCCTGGCTTTAGCCCATCTGCATTATAGGGGAAATAACGTGTCTGTTCTTGATTCTCTTCCCATTAGAGTCTTTATCCATTCTCCCTGTCTACTTCACATGTACCACACAACTTACTGTTGTCTGTAATTACTATTTGAGCTGTTCTCAGCTTATAGCTATTTATTTGTCTTGGAAACTGGCCAGTGTTTTCCATGGGATTGTGTCTTTTTATTATAGTTGTTATAGTCATGATGGTTTAGGCAAAGCAATGCAGCAGCTGGGTTTGGGGCACCAAAGGCTAATTCAAGTCTCAAGCCCCTTGGCTTGCAGCCCAGAAGTGTGCACTGCCCCATCCATGGGAGATAGTGCTACCTCTTGCACATACGCAACTAATGTTTTGTCTTCCTTGAAAATGGGAGGGTTTTACTTGCAGAGATCAGTGTTGGTTTGTGATTAGAGAGTGTGCTGTAGGAGATGATCGTATTAATTTTTGGTTAACTGACAGCAGAACAGAGTAAAGCAAGCTTTTGCCTGGTGAAAGGGCAACGCTAGCAAAGTAGGATTACCTTCAGTGGTCTGGAAATGCCTGATTTGTGGACATGGGACAACATTTTGTCAGTAAGAGTGTGGGCAGATCTAATTAAGCAGTTCTCCCTGGACAATATTTGTTTCTCAGTTCACTGCAGTGGCTGTTTCGATCAGGTTTCTCACTTGTACTGAAACTGTCCTAGAGTGCCATGACTGCAGGTGTCAAACTCTGTCCCTAGGCAATGATTTTGTTTATTTGAAGCCAAAGGAGTCCAAGAAGCCAAGTTAACTTAGTGTGGGTTTCACTCATGAGGTTTCTGCTGCCCTTTTTTTTTTTTTTTTTTTCCCATAACAAAAGCTGGTGAAGTATAGGAAGAAGTCTCCGTGACCTCCTAATTGAATAAAATGAGATTGCTAATTGTGTCTGGGAGGAGTGTTAGATTGTCATCAATATTTCTCGTCGCATTTAAGCCCACAGACTTTCTTTTTTAAGAAGAGAAGAATTCAGGGTGGATGTCACTGCAGTCTATAGACTTTACTCCTTGCTTTCTTTTTTTGAGTGTTTCTCCCTGGATTTATCTGGGAAGTTTAATTGCTGGTTGAAACTACCTGCCTTGAAAATCAGCTGTTCTGGGAAAACAAAGGATTATGATTTTATTATCCCACAAATGAGACTTGAAAGGTTTGCCTTATCTTTGCTTCTCTTGCCCCCTGGACAGAGGCAGGAAGAGATGCTGCCCTTTGGGTGGCGCCTGTTTGTTCCCTGCCCCCGGAGGAGTGGAAGGTCTCCTAGGAGGAGCACCACAGAGCCAGTGGGACTATGGAGGCCCCCCTTGCCCTGTTACAGCTTTTCAGCAATCCTGTTCAGAAAAGCAGAGAGTGGAGGAAAGTGCCGTGCTCTCTGGGTATTTCGCTCTAACCAAGCTGGGGGGAGGAGGAGGCAGCTCGATGCAGATTGCCTGTTGTTCACCCTCATCTGGCTGCGTTCCTCTGCTTTCCTACCCCCTCATGCCTCTCCCTAACTTCCTGGCAGTCATTTTCCATGGCATGCTCTTTTCACCTCATTTCAGGCCATGCAATAGTAGCACAAGAGAGCCTTTGTTTAGCTGGAGTGCTGTATCTGAATGTTGTGAAAAGCTTTATGGCAGCTGCCTATGTTCAAGACTGTGCTTGGGGATGTCTCGGAGGGGATCTGTGTGGCCAGCACCCTCTGAGCTGAGCAGCAGAGCTGTAGGGAGGCTTTAGGGGTATAGGAGGGATGCTGTAATGTGAACTGCATGGAAACACGCTGGCTGTCAGTGGCACAGAACTGTTTCTGCAGAGCAGCTTCTGTGTGTTGATGTCGCAGCAAAGCAAGTCTAAGGATATCCATGAAACGGAAAAAAATTCTTTGACATCTGGCCTGTGATACAGAGGCCAGAGAGAGCTGTGGCAGCAGCTGCATTGTCCACTTGAAGAAGGAATAGCAGTTCTTGGGGAAATTCTCAGCTCTAAGAACAAGGTGTTTCCGTTCGCTGCCCAGCTCCTTGGCCATGCTGTGCCCCACAGCCAGTCTGTGTCTATATTATTGTGGCCCAGCATTCTGTACCAAAAGCCATTGAGAAGAGCTGTCCTGGGAGGCCACTGGCACTACAAGAAGCCCTATTTTGAGTCAGCGTGTTGATGCTGTGCTGCAAGTGCATCTTGTTCAAAGGCTGTACTAATTATAAATTGGTCTTGGGAGATGAGGATAAAAATATCTTTAGTCAGCCTGTCTCTGTAAACAACCTGTGATGCTATTTGGAAATGTGGTATAGTTTTCATGTTGCAGGGAATGTGTGTGCTGTGTGTGAAGGACTTCAGCAGCCACACTGCGGAGCTTCCTTGTGGTCAGGCTGACAAATAAAGCAGGGAAGGAATTTTTTTGCATGCTAGAGATGGCAAAGTGGATATTCATGACATTCTTTTCCACACAGTTAGGGGAGAAATTCCAGTTTACCTCAAGATTGTAGGAGGAAGGGCGTTTATTATACCAGGCATATACTGTAATAGTACCTTCTTTTTTTTTTTTTTTAAATTAAAAAATGCCCTTGAAACACCTTCTCTGTCCTGGCCATATAAATTTGTGTGGAATCACTCCCGTACATTGCAGGAGAGGATTTGCTTCTGTGGTGCAAGAAATCGGCTAGTTCACTGCTAAATCAAATGCTGATGCATACTGTCATTTGCAAGATAAGGTTCCCTACTGGAAAGGGGGTGCCAGTGGCAAGAGGAAGAGCCGGCTGCCAGCTGCCAGCGATGGACACACAGGGAGCACCCATGAGCAGAAATGATGCTGGGTCTCCATAACAGGACCTGTCTGCACAGCTGGAAGCTGCTGCAAAGTGGCAGCGAGAGGAAGCCCTGCAGCCTCCTTTGACTGTCTCAGGGCTGACCCTGACCGTTCTGTCACTTGGCTCCTAGAGGAGCTGAGTCTCCCACTAACACCCCTGACCGTGTTTCATGCAAACCTTCCAATGCATGCTGGGTGTTTGGGGAGATGAATAATTCGAGCATGCTTCCCAGGGAGGTAAAAGCACTTTGCTTTTCCTTTGTTCTTCAATGCCACTGTGACTTAAACCAGGGTGGTGCAATGTTTACAGTTTCCTTAGAGTAATGCATCTTGCTGTAGGTTCTGGGCTGCCCTGTGTTCCGCATTCTGCTTTTTATGAAACAGGGAATATACGGGGAGAGGAGGGAGGAGAAGATACAGCCCCTTTTGGGTGTCTTCCAGTTCAATACTTTGGAATCGCATCGACAGTCTTAAGGAAAAAATGCCTGAATGTGAAAGGGCTTGCCATTGGAACTAAATTATTCATCAGAATATTAAAAGAAGAGTGTGCAAAGATGTAAACTGAGCACACCCCAATGCAGGCTGTAATGAACTAAAATTGTAGTTGTGGTCTTGGGAAAAGACCACACTCTCAATTAGCTCAGTGCTGGCAGCTGCCCGAGTGCATACAGCACCTTTTGCGTAAGGACGATGCCAGGCATTCGTCAACTTTGAACTCATTTTTCGGTAGCTTAAATAAAATAGGATTTAGTCTGTATTAGCTGTAGATAACAGCACTGCCAGTTAATAGGGTGCTGTACGTCTGGAATCTCTTTGCTCCTGTTGTCTTATAACTCCCCCAGGTTTTCCCATTTGTTTTTCTCCTTACTGTTTGCCCTGTGTGTATATCAGGCTTTCCTGAGATGTCAGCCTCCTCTGTGTCCCCTTCTTGCATCAGCTGTGTTTTCAGCTGTTAATCATATATGCTTGAATCTGTCTCCATCAGTGTTTTAAAAATTGATGGCTTCCTCTTCTAGTATACAGAAGCTTTTTGACCATCTCTGTTCAACAGTCTATTTTCCGACTCTGTTTTAGAGAAGGTGATGGCCTTGCCTCTCTTGCTGGAGTGTGAGTGCCGTGCATGTTCTGCATTTCAGAGCAAAGGTGAATGATATGTTGAAAGCTTTAGAATGAGTGAGTGACAAGATTTTCCTCCTGTTTATTTTGGTCTTTTTTAATCCTCTTGTGGAAAGGATGGGTTCAAGAACCAGGTCTTGCAGGGTTTTTTAAAAGTTAAGTCTGTTATGTCTGTTTTCTCTGTTTGTCACTAGTAGTGCTTCAGGCAATATCTTTCTCATGAACATGAAGGCTTTGCCTTAACTGATGACAAGCTCAGATGTTACAGCAGTGTGATTTAATTCTGAGAAGTGCTAGGGCTTGAATGGAAGTCACTGTATTCAGGGTAGTAGTAAACATGCTTGAAGCTGTAAGAGGACGTGTTTGCTGGGATGATGATGCTCTTCTGTGCATTTCTCTGTTCTCCCTCCCCCTGACCCCACTCGTCTCTCTCTTTCTCTCTTATATTATTTAATAATAATCATTGTGTGGGTGGGGATTTGTAGAACCAGAAATGGAAAGAACTAGAAATTACCCAGGAAACTTCTGTCATTGTGCATGTCTATATAGCTCCTAGACAGCCAAAACAAAGAACATACTGCTAATTATTTTCCAAGTAACTTTGACTGAGACATGAATAGAAAAATGAATGTGAATATTTTTGGAAGATTGTCTGAGCTAAAACTCTAAATTTAGAATTTGTTTGTTCTGTTTTTAAAAATGTTCAAGAAGTCTTTAACAGAAACTTAAAAAAAAAGAGAGGGAACTTTTCTCTGAGGAATGTAAATCAATTTCAATTTTAAATAAAAACCTGAAAAATTTGGACAGGATTTGTATTAGATATACTTGGGAAGATTGGGGGAAGTGCGAAAGAAGTCTTTTCCTGATAAATTGTTCTGTGTGTACTTGGTACAAATATCTCATGATGCAGAGCTCATCTGAAGCAATAACAGGAAAAGAAAGCCATACAGAGAGCTGTAAAACAGGCTGATTCAGGGATAAGAAATTCTTATTTGGAACATTCAGGCTGTGATAGTATTTTAGGCTTCCTTCATTTTTGATAAATTCATTTATATTCAGTGATGCTTCTTGGCAGTATCTTGATTTCCACACTGCAAGAGAGTCTGATTCTCAACCAGAAAAACAACAGTGGGGGAGGGAGAGCAGGGAGGTGTAGGTAGGTGTACAAATAAAGTGTGAACAGTTTTATGCAAAGAGGAAGACTATCATCCAGGGCCTACAGTGGAAGCCACAGATCTTTCTCTGTATTATATGTAGCCTGGGAAACAGTGCAGAGACTTCATGTGAAACTGGGAGAGTAAGTGTGCACTTCTTTCCCCAAAATGATTATGGTTGGAGTTGTCCTTACCTACTTCTTCTGGGAAAAAATTTAGTCCTATGTACCTTGCTGTCAATAACTAAGTAGTTATCACTGTGATCTCCTGTTACTGCAGCTCTGGAATGCTCTGGTTTTGGTGGATGACATTCTGTTTTTGTCCTCTGAACATCTTTCTGGTCCTTCTGGGTTTTCATATCATCTTGTGTCCTGGGACAATGCTGTAGTTGGTTGCTCTAGCCTGGTCCATTTCTTGTATCTTTCAAATTGCAGGAGACTTCATTTACCTCTATTCACCACCTGCTGAGTTCAGGCACTCCCTTATCTGATGTATTTTCAGCTTCTTGCTCTTAGTTCGTGTTCCAGCTAATTTGGAAATGCTCTGGTTCTCTATCACATTTAGCTCTTCTGCGCAGGAGTCCATTACTGTTCATGTGGCCCAAAAGAATGGGATGAAAGAGAAGTGTCTGAATCCTCAGCGCTTGTGGCTGCATCCAGCAGGGCCAGAGCCCTCCACGGATACAGGGCTGTGACACTGGGACTGAAGAGGTGTATTTTCTGCCAGGATCTAAATTGTTAATGTCTTCTTCCTCTTATAAGAGGATAATGTTCTTGACTGTAGTGTCATTTAATGCTTTTTTTAAAGCAAGAATATGTGGGATGTTGACCAAACTGTTGTAGTTTTGTTTAATTTTTACCTGTTCTTTGGGGTTATTCCACTCCTCCTTCAGGAAAACCGAGATGAGCTTCTGAGGGAAGACTGTTATCTGAAACACAAAGCCTTTCCTTAAGTTAATGGGGTTTTCTTATGGACTGCCATTCAGAAAATGAAACTCTTTTCTTTTTTGCCTTTTTTTTTCCTTCCTTCAGTCTAAGCTGTAGCCCAAGACAATGTGGGCAGGTTGACTGTGGGAACAGTTAAGAGCTTTTATTCTTGTAACTTCAAAATTTACAGTGTTATTACACTAGCGTTCACGTGCTAGCCTGTAAGCAGTGATCTGATGTGGTGTGTGAAATCCCTCGCTCCCAGCAACTCGGGCACTCTTTGGCAAGTATGAGAGCCATCTGAAGTAACTGGATGCAGATTGGCAGGTTGCTTCATGTAGAGCTGAGGTGCACATAAACTGCAGTTGCATCATGCTCAGAGTGAGATTCTCTGCCCACTGGGAGTTTTTTATGTATGGGGAGAACAAGTAGCTCTGGATCATAATTGAGAGGCATCAGCAAACTCTGATCTTTAGGTCTATTTACTTGCAAATGAGAAAGAAAAAACGCCTAAAAAAAACCTCAACACAACCCAACCAAACAAAAAGAAAGCCTACGAATAACCCTCACAAACCCCACAAAAACACAGAAAAGCTTCCCAAAAAAAGCTTCCCACTGCATGTGGGTTGGCTGTGTGTTTGTGGGGTTTTTCCTTCTTGCTGCAATATGTATTCCTGTCTGTGTTTATTGTCGTATAGTTGATCTTGTGAAAAACCAGCATGTTACATGCCGAGTCTCTGTTATTTGACTGAATTTCCCATGTCTTTTTTATTCGTAATCATCATGTACCTCTGAGCAGGGAGGTGACACATTGGAATATGTGAAGTAAAAGTAACTGCAGTGAAATCAGATAATTGACAGTAAGGCTGGAGTGCAGGGAAGATAGCTTGCTTGGCTGCCAACTTGACAAAGCATGTTAGTTCACCAGAGATTTTTTTTGTTTTATTTGTTCCTGATTTTGAGTCCCTGTTTGAGGTCTGTCTCTACCTGAAATCTTCATTATTTATGTAAGGCAGCACTGTTATTCCTTCAGGGTAAATGCTTATAGCCACTTGTACAAGTAGGACTGGGACTGACAGAATTGATGCAGAAATACAGGTATCAGCCTGGATTTGCCTTGTGCTATAAGTTCTCCATACTCTTTTGGGCATTGTCATATCCAACTTAATGCAAAGAGCACTGCTTCTCCAGTGTGCCATGGTAAGGTGTTTACTCTAATCTTCTTCTCATGTGCCCAAGTGAAATTCAGTTTGCTAGCTTATCTATGCCACTAAGCCTTTGGAAAGAATGGAGAGAATACTTTGTTTCACTCATTTTGCCCTGTGCCAGACAGAACTGATAGACCGTGACAGTACTGAAGGAACCCTGCAGAAGGCGGAGAACCCCTGCAGAAATGGGGAGGAAAAAGAATTCTTCCTGGTGTTGTGTTTGCTGTGCTAAGAGTTTTGAGCAAACATGCTTGCAGGGATTCAGCAGTTTGCAAGTAGTAAGTATAAAGGTTGGGTTTTTTTTTTTCCCAGGCATTAAGTGGTGCATAATTGAAACTTTGTGAAATTGTTGAACCAATTTATATATCCTTCTCAAAAGCGAGGGTCAAGCTTTCTTGGCATGGGAAAACACTCAACACTTCTTTTTATTTAATCTGAACAATCTTTCCTGCTGTCAGCCAAATTGCCCATATCATTTCATGCTCTGTGCTACCAACACATTCTCCCTTCTCCATAGTACATATGATCTCATATTGTGCATAGTAACTGCAATTTTTTTTCTGAATTTTCTTTTTGAAAAAATTGCAATTTTTTTTCTGAAATATCTAACCAACTTGACCTGAAGGAAAAACAATTTTCTTTTTGACATGTTGAAGCTTTCTGTACATCCCCTATATTAACTGATTCTATGCTCTTAAGACGTAATCTGCCTCTAGAAAACAAGTACAGAATGTAAGGGAAGAGTCATGAGCAGCTTATGGTAACTGCTAGGACTCGGTGGACATCAGCATAATATCCACTCTTGCTGCACCAAGGCTAAATTATGGATATTTTTGATGGGTTGGTGGCTAATTTTAGCAGCACAGATCTTCAACTGAACTTTTTGCATGTGGTTCTTTCAGGCAAGTCTTGCAGCTTACTTGGTGACAGAGTAAATTAGTGTTAATCAGAACCAAGCCATTTTAAATGCTCTGACAGCTCTCCATGCACCAAGAAGGACAGAGCACTCAGTCTTGATGGTGTGACAGCTTCCACAAAAGCAATGAGCATTTCTTCTAGCAGAATTTTTTCTCTGGCTTTGTAGTTTAAAAGGAGCTCTGTAACTCGTCTTCTGTGGCTGCATCAGGTGGGGACTTGCCTTGTAAAGGAAATATCCTGAATGAAGTCTTTCTGCGTTGTTCTACCACAGACCGCGCTCAGTAAGAGTACTCTGAATTTCCCAACTTTGCCCTAAATTTTCTTTGTCTGTAGGCCAAGGTGTTTGTTGTTCCATGTAATTTAACTTTTAAAAAACTTGTTATCCTAAGAAAAATCAGCTCATGTAGCCCATTCAGTCACAGTATATCCTCCTCCTTGCCCCACTACTTTCTCCTTTTCCCTGCATCTGCATCACTTTTGAGCCTGTTGACCAGATTCAATCACATAAAACCAAGCCAGAATTCTCAAGGTTTTCCTCAAGATGGAGGAAGGACCTGGCACGGTTCAGGCTTTGTTGGTGGCTCTGCTTACAGGTAGCTCCTTCGCTCTGGTAGAAGCCATCCAGAGAGAAGGATAGGACTAGAGGACCCGCACAGTTAGGAAGAAGATGCCTGCCACCTTCTAAGCCCTAACTTGGAGTGGAAGCTGGGCTTACAGACAAGACAATGTGGGCTGTCCCAAATACCATATATACCACGGTGAATCACAGATCCTTTCTGGGGATTTGGTCCAGCCTCCTTTGTTTACAAGGATCTCTGCCAGCAACACACCACAAACTTGGCATGCAGCTCCTTATCATTACCTTGGCCTTCTCTCTGAAGCCAGGCTTGACAACTGGGGAAATCAGATGGAGAAATCAAAGAGGAGGTTCATCTGGAGCTGGAGAGGTCAGCAAACCTACAGAGCAAGGTATACCGGCCCAGCTTTGTGTTTTGTTTCAGGGCAATACCATCCCATCAACTCAAATACTCTTGGCATTCGGCACCTTCAGAGGGCTTCAGCTGAAGGGCAGGAGGAGGCATTTGTATGTGCTTTAAAAGTAGCTAGCTAAATAGGTAAAAGCTCATAAGGCATTTAAGCTTTGCTCACCATTGCCAAGTTTCCACATGTGTAGAACATTGAGTGCTCCTGCAAAGGTCTCAGCCCGTGCCTTCCCATGCTCTCCCCCTGTGCAGGTGGCCACTGAGGTTTCACTGAGAACCCTGTACATGCCTATGTGTAACTAAGGCAATGACTGACCTAATGACTCTGAACTAGACTCTAATGATCAAGCCTTGTTTCATGGCTGACAGGGCTGGAAAATGCTTGAGAGTGTCGAAGCTTCCTGGACAAACTGCTGTGATGTGAAGTATTTCCCATTCCTGGAGCAGAGGAGTCCCCTAAAGGCAACTGAATAAAAGAAGTAGCACAGCCTGGAGAGGAAAGGAAGTGGCCTCTCCTTTTAGGTTAAATGAGTAGTTGTGGAGCTCTGAGGCTGGTGGCTGTTAGGACTTGGTTCACAGGAGATTGAAACCCATACTTGGCAGGGCTTGGGGTACCTGGCTCATATGAAGTCTTCTGGAGGTTTGGTGAGTGGTGCAGGTGGAGGTAATCTGTTGGTCAGAGGTGGCTGGTGCCTGTTGAAAAAATACATCCAAGCGTGGCAGCTGAGTTGAGCCAGGGACAGCACAGCAGTCACAGTGAGGGGTCTCCATCTTCTGAGCAAAGACCATTGACAGGACTCCACATTTTTCCTGCCTGAGCAGGCTGTTTGTGAGGATATGTGATCTTTGGACTTCCCCTTGAACATGAGGATGAGAAGAATGAAGAATGTGTCGTGATCATCAAACTAAGCTGAATTTACATGTCTGGCAATAAGACTCTGTGTTGGGAAATGGAATGAATCTGCTTAGGGATATATTTAAAGAGGGACACTGTAGTGAACCCACATTCAAGTGAATTTAAATTTTATTTAATGCATTTAAATATATTTGTCTAATCTCTTTGACAAAAGTATCATTTGCTTTATAAATGCATTTTACCTTTTAGCTTGATTTTGTGTGATTTTAGATGTGTGCTGGTCAGTTTTTGCATCTGAGATATGAGCCTGCTTCTTTTTTTTTTCCTTTAATGCACATTAAAATCTTCATTCAGAGTTGTTTCTGAACATTATTTTTCTTGTATCTCCAAACATAAAATGTCAAAGCGGTAAAATAAGCAGCCCCCTCCCTCCCCACTCCCCTCTCCAAACTCAGGGAGAGCTTTTCTAGTGTGAAAAAAATTTTAAGAAGTTATAGCAGAGGTCAGGCCTCCCCTCACTGCCCCAGAGCTGCATAGCTCTTTCTCTCAACAAAAATCACATCAGTAAAATATAGTTACAGTGGGCCAGAATATTAAGGCTGTGAGTTTATGATTCAGTAAATATGGATTTAAGATGGCTTTCGTGGGATCAGAGGCACTCTGCAACCATGTGAGCTTGATAGGTTTATTCAGTACAGTTTCACTGACAAATCTCCTTTGCACGAAAACATATGAAGTCTATTTTAATTTTTTTTAATATCCTGCCTCCTCTTCAGAAGATGATTTTGATCCATTCTCATCTGTCCACCACTGTGATTGTACCTGTCAGATATTGCTGTCCTGCCTTGGATAATATTCTCCAAGCCTGTCCAGCACTGAACTTGGCTGGCTTTTGTAAGAGAACCATGACTCGTTTTACATACCTGACTGAGATGTGGATTTTTTTTAAATTTTTTTTTAACTAACTGCTAAGACTAAGGCTTTGCTGGCTGAATGAAGCAAGGTCTAAAGCTTCACTTGATTGGTTTTTAACATGTCTGGTGATGACCATCAACATCTGAGCCAGAAAGCCTTCCTGCGTCTGTAATGAAAGGATGGGCAGAACAGTTTTAAAATGCAAAGGTCTTGAATGTTTTGTGTGTCAGCCAGAATTCAAGAAGAAGTTGGTAGGAAATGAAGGAAAATAAGTAGGCAGAGTGCTTCACGTAATACCCAAAATTGCAGAATGTCTGCTAGTTGGTGCATGATGTGGTTCCTGTTCCTCAAAAATCCCAGTTTTGGGTCTTAAAGTTGACAAGTTATTTGGTATGCAGAATGTCAAGGATTTGTCTATAGGTTTTATATTCTTGCCTTCAGACAGCAAGGGTGAAACTTTAAGGTAAAACCAGAATTTCATTATTTAAGATTCTTTTCAAGAAGAAGTAGGTGATCACTGGCTGGTAGTATTTCAAATGTGTTGACTTGTAATTAAACAAGGTTGTCACATTCATTTGGCACTATTCCTGGAGAACCGGGCGGGTGCATGCTGCATGTGTACCCGTCCTCACTGAAGTAGTTGTAGGGCTCAGCACACACTTGCTCAGATCCCTGATTAATGGTTGTTTTTTGCTTGTGGTCTTGCCAAGCTGCGCTTGGATGGAAAATGGAATTAAAAAGCACTTCATTTAAAGACTAATTATTAGTGAAACAAAAGCTTGTTCAAATGATCTTCTCTTTGAGCAAAATAGAAGTTTACCAAAATATGGTTTTGCTTTTTCAAGTTACCATGTCATTAAACAAAGGAAACATTGTGGTGTTTTGTTTCTGGTCATCATATCCTTCTGAGTTTAGATATTGTAGATAACACAGTGGATACCAGAGGGAAGAGAAACATAAGCTTTCCACATCCTGAAACTTCCCAATTCCCATAGCTTGCTTTCGGTGGCAAGTTCCAAGCACACAGAAATATGTTAATTTAAACAAACTTGTATTTACAAACTGTGTTTTGGCCATTTGGGGAAAAGTTCAGCTGTCAGGAGCTGAGTTAGATCTTCTGCAAACTCTTGTTTCAGAGCATTGGTCTATGGCTTTTGCAGGATCAGTGTCTGACTTGTTTTAAGTCTTTGAGAAGCAAACCACTGTTTCATTGAATTCCTTTTGAATTAATATAGTTTTAATCTTTTTAGAACTAATTTAATTTATGGTAAGAGCACTGTTTTTCAAATGTAGAATTAAAAAGATTTTATTTAGAGATTCAAATAGAGCTGATATGATTCCAGCTGTAAAAGTGCAGAAAAGGGTGGGTTGTATTTAAAGGGTTCCCCCTCACTTGCTAAACCACCACCCACCCCAGCAGCTCTTGCCTTTGCCTGTTAACGTTTCCTTAAAGGAAAAATCAGCCAACTGTCATGCCAGAACTATCTCCAGATGAAAAACCGCACACCTGAACGGGTTTTCTAGAAAGGAAGACTAGTCCTACTTATTGCAGTGCAGCATTGGAGATAAAAAGTAAGCGGCAGCAGGGTATGTCTGAAAATCGAGTGAGGTTTTCTTATATCTTTCTGGTATCTCTGCGGTGCACTTAACTTGTCAGCAGGTTAAAGCTGAAGCCTGTCATCAACTGCTGCTTGTGTAAGAAGGAGCATCACTCACCCCATCTCGGGAACGCCCAGGTCACCTCAGGGTGTGGGAGAGCAACAACAAAAATGTCATTCAATGTACTTCGCTTTCTAAATTTACCTTTGTACTTTATCTGACTCCTTTGCTGTGCAGTAGTTCTTGCATCGGGGAAGACTATTTGAGTGGTGTTTGCAGGGAGATTGGCACAAATCTTCTCTCAGGAGTTTGGGAATGAGAAAGGTCAGTGTTTACCTGTGTGGGCGGGTGTGTGCCCAGTGGGGAAAGGAGAAGCAGTGGTTTAAGAAGAAATTATAGGTATTTTATCATTTTATGCATTGAATTTCTCTGGGGGAAAAACCCCAAGTGGTCTCAGTCTTAAGTGTTTTTCCCATTCTTTAACTGTTCCTTGATTTTGATTTTTTTGTTTGAATTTTTTTTTTAGATGTCTGAATGAAATTGCCAAGTCAAAGGTCACTAGCTTACTTCAGTGCACTTTAGGATTTCAGCAAGCTTTAGACATGATTTAAAAGCATCTCTATCAAGGTCTACGTTGCAGATGCAATAGAGACCCAAGTGATCTCAGGTGCTGGAAACTACTTAGCCATAGCTATAAAATTTGTACAAAGGATGGTAAATCTGTAGCAGAAGCAAGGAATGTCTGGGCGGTATGGTATCTGGCTGTGGGAAAGGGCTGGATGCCAGGTTGCTTGGGATGCAGTTCCTGAACAAGGATGCTTCCCTTTGCTCACTCCATGTCTCTACTCAGTGCAAAGACCTGGCATGCTGCCTGGTTTTGGAAATAAGCAGGACTGCACCAATGAAATAGGCAAATTTTGTATTTGGCTAGTATCTCCACGGAAAAGAAATGTCTTAATTCCTTCACATCACTCACTCGTGTTCCTTGATTTCCCATGCAGAATACATCCTCCATCTAGTTCCTGAGAAAGAAATTACTCTTCTCCAAATTCTCATATGTTTAGTCACTTGCCTTTGTGTACTTACGATTTGTAAGAGAGGAAGATCTTACTCTTTGAAAGAGCTATCCCAGAGGAGACTGGCCTCTCTCAAAGAGGCATCTGATGGTGGCTGCTGAAGCATTTGAAATGCGTGCAATGGCAAGGCTAGATTTGAGCAAACACATCATCAGGCATCTAACACAGAAGCAAATAGGAAGAGGGAAAGAGGGCAGGTCAGGCTGCTTGCTTTGGGGGATTATTTATTAAGACTCAGCTCTATGCCTTTGGATTAGGAGCAGATTTGGCCCACAACACTAAGTCTGTAACACCACAGATTGGTATGCCTTTGTTTTCTAATACAAGATACAGAAATCTGCTGTGTTGCCAGCATTGTAAACATACTCAGAAGCTATTTCTCTATTGCCTCTCCTTATTTTGTGCCAAAGATGTTAAGCCCCTTAATGTTCCAGGGTGTTTGATTTATTCCAACAGACATTCGCGTTTGGAGCTCGTACAGCACTTTGTAGTGAGCTTCTTGTGGGGAATGCAGTCACAGAGAACCCAGTTTTTTTCAGCCACGGCTTTGCTTTTTTTGTAATCCTATATAAGGTGCATTAGATCTTGGGCTTTGGATCTTCATACCCTACAGTGCATAACTCATTATAGGGATCAGTTAGTTCAAAGAGCAGTGTGTGTGGGAAATGCTGGTGCTGTAATATTAGACTTTAGTGGTTTCTATTATGAAGTGCTTCATCTAAAATTCTATAACATTTGCAAACATCACTTGTTATCTTAAAGCGTTACAAAAACCAGACCTTGCCCACCCCATCTCATCTACATTTGCACGTGTTGTTGGGAATTCAGTGCTTTGGTTGCTCACCTGACAAGGAATGTGGTGAGGATCGTATTTCACGAGCAGAAGTGTCTTCTCTGTCATGCTGCTGGTGCTTTGGTGACAAACATCATTCCCCAGGGCTGCACAACCAGTAGCCTTTCTGGCACAACTTAACAGCTTGCTGTTGAGACAGAAAGGACATGTGGTGCGGCAGGGTTAGCCCCGAACTCAGGCATTTGTTTTGCACTTCATAATTAGAGAAGGTGCCTCTGATTGCTGCCATTCCCGCTCTCCCTGTTTCATCTCCCGCTCCCACTCTTGCCGTGTGCTCTGTTCCCCACACGGCCTCCATCATCAGCATGGTGTCAAAGCCCCAAGACCCGGGGCAGAGATGAGAGCCCTGTGTGGGTTGGCATCTGTGCAAATACCCACAACCTGCTGTGCTGGAGGGAAGCTGCTCACTGCACCACGGGTGTGCACGGCTTCTTCCAGGGCACCTGTGGCCAGATCCAGTGTGCACAAGGTGTTCCCAGACATGCGCACTTGCAGAAAGGTCTGCAACCCCTGTGCTGGAGGCTGCCCACTCCTGTTCTTACTTATCACGGCCTAAAGCATGCAGTAGTTTTGTATTTGTTCTTATTTAAAAAAGACAACAACAAAGCCAACCAAACAGAAACCCCTCTTTATTGCCAAAATCATTTTTTGTTCTCACTGCAAAAAAAAATTTGAAAGAGGGAGAAGTTCACTTGAGTGGAAGAACTGTAGTCCATTTTCCAGAAAAGGGGATCAAATAGCATGAATGTCCCAGCAGCAAACAGCACCATGTGAATCACACCCCAGAGAATTTTGAAGTTAGCCATTTTCAGACATGTATTTAATTAATACAATATCTTAGTTCTATTGAATTCAGAATGAAATCATGTCTCGAATATTGCTTGTTGTTTTCAACTTCTACCCACCTGAACTTCAGAAAACTTGCTCCAGCTGTTGTGGGGCCCAGCTTGTGAATTTTTAGGAGACTGGATATTTTTAATTAACCTGGTTTTTTGGAGAGTGACTGCAATATAAGTCAGCTGCATTCTGATACTTACTGATACTGAAGCACACGTAGTTTCCTCTTCTTCTGAATCATTATAAATTGTTTCCAAAATCCAATCCACGGGCCAGCTTAGTTGCCCTGCTTGAGTCAGAAAAGTCAGGACCTGAAGATGAAGTACTCTTCCCCCAGCCCACCAACCTTTCTGGCAGGATGTGAAAGAGAAGGCCAGACTACTTCACAGTGAAAGAGTGTTACAAGCCACATTCATGCCTAGGTAAATTCACCATCTCATTTCAGAGCAAGGATTTTTTTTTTTTTTTTAACTTGCTGCTTTTCTGAGCTGGAAAGAAAGCATTGCAGTGGATTTGTGCAAAGCTGCTCTACCTTGTCCCAGGAGCTGGCAGCCCCTAAGCAAACAGAAGGAGATTGATGCATATTTTGAGAGTCAGTAGTTCTTGCGTTAGGCTCCTTTGGTGATACAAGGTAGGTAGTGGAAGTGTGGTTAAATATTAACTGACTGCAAATGCTGCAGCGCATAGTCATTAAGGGATTTATGTGTGAAACCATGGAAGGAAGAGCCTGGAACAGAGACACTTTCTCCTGTTTGATGTGAAATATCTGGTGGTGAGAGATAGAATCAAGAGAAATGTGTTCTTAGGGTGGTTGGATATACACTGTACTCTTGTTTTAATTAAGCCTTGTCTGTTATCACTTGGTGATGCTTGGTGATGCTTGCAGTGGCACAAATGTCTGTTTGGCTCCTTTAACATTCAACATGCCTTGTTGAAGCAGAACTAGTGCGGTCAGCCACTAAGTGGAAGCATAACTGAAGCCCTGGGTCCAGGCTAACTTGTTTCACAGGCTGCAGGAGTGGTTTTAATGCAAGACTCTCCACTGGACATACTTCCATTAGCTGAAAACGTTTGCAGATGCTGTGATCATATGCGTCTTTCAATATGAAAAATAATGCCCAAAATTATTTTTCTGGAACTCCTTCTGATATCGGCCAGTTAGGTGTCTTGTTGCCTCATATTTTGTTTCTGTCATAAAAAAAAAATTAAATTCAGATATCTTTATAATTACAAATTCCTATCTGTCCCTCAAATAAATTGTGCCTTCTTTGAATGTTTCTAGGAGGTTAATGGATAATTGACTACTGAGTAAAAGCGAAGATACTTTTAACAGGCAATTGATTCTGGTGTGATGTATGAAAATTAATGGTTAGCTGTAATAGGCTTAGAGCTTTAAATGTGATATAAATATTTAGACATGAAGATGTTCATAATAGCAACAATTTCAAAAATTGTTATTTATTTTGCATGCCTCTCAATGAATTCAGTTTCCCAAAAAATGAAGCTAGGAGTTTGTGTACTTAGAACGTGTAGTTGAATGCTAGGACCCTTGTTACATTATTTGTGATTAGGTGAAGGAGAGCAGGTCTGAATTTGGGGGGGGTTTCCTTCCTCTTTAACATTTCTCCCTTGTTATGCTTTTGCAGGCATTTGTTCAAATTGAAAAGTCAGCTCTGAGTCTTTGTACCTTCTAGGAAGGAAGAGTGTGCAGTGATTTTTAAAACAGAAAATATTTTATATCTGTTGCTTTTATAGTTGGTTTTATATGTTAGCTACTGATAAGCCAGTAACAAATCGGTGCAAGCCCTGCACGCCTACACTTTTCCTTCTTTGAACACAGCTTGGATATTTTTTGCTCCCTGCTCTCCACTGTGTGGTGAACTGCACAGGGAGTTTTCCTGTGTTGCAGAAGGATTTGGAAATGAAGTTGCTGCCACACTTCAGATCTTAATCTTCTTTGCTGTTTGCAGATGATTCTTTCCCAGTCAGCTGGGTCAATATTAAAAGCAAGCTGTGCTGCCTAAAACCAGGACATTCCATCTATATCAATGTTTCCAATTTCTCATATCTGGAGTACCAAAATTGGCTATAAATTGAGTTCCCTTAAAGGGAGGAAGGCCACAAGTGACAAGGCTCAGCCATCTCCAGCCTGCCAGTGAATGGCACTGCCAGCCTGGGGCAAGGCAGGGGCTGATGATTTGCTTTGTTCCCTTTCTGATTACCAGTGTTTGTCTTCTCCTTTTAGGGGCTTGCACACCACTTTCTGCCAGGCATGAGTGAATATATTAATGTGGCTAAGTTGTTCCTGGGTGGTGATGGTATTGTTGTTACTATATTTATGTGTTGTTCTCAATTCCACTAAAGCCACTTCAATTCCACTTCAAGCCCCCTAAAAAATTAGTATTTTCTTATTGCTTTGATTTTTGTTTATGTGATTATGCAGAAACATTGCTGGTGATACCAGGACAGCAATGGAGATGGCAGCCTGACAGTAACTGGCTCAGCAGTTCTGTCTTTCTTATCCTCAGCCCTTCTGTATCTATTTGTTTCCATTTCAAAGGTGGTCTGCCATTTAGTTGACTTTATTTTAATCAAATGCATGTGAGGACAAGGCTGTGTTGTGGATGTGTTATTTATAGCCCTACAGCGTCAGGTGCAAAGTGATCTGAGGAACAGTTTCTGGTCAGGCTAAAAGGAAAAACACCTCAGGGTTAAGGTTATACCAGCAACTGAACTCTGTGTAGGCAAAGGTGCGGGTGTGTGATATCTAAATTTTGGGGTGAAGGAAACTCATTACTGGTAGTCAAACTGTTGGAAGTTGGTTGTCTGTTGTTGGAGTACCCATCCTCTGTATTTACTGGCAATTTACCCTTGGGCAGCGAATGTTGAATAATACAACCACGGAGGTGAGGGCAGGGGAGTGAGTTTTACTGTACGACAGCACATCTCGGTGCCCTGGGAGCTGCGAGTGTCTTGCTGGAGGGTGAAAGAGAGGACAAAAGCTAATTAGCTGCTTTGCAATTTTTTTCTTCAGGAAAAGGTAGTTTTTTATTTCACCACCAGTGCACTTGTTCGGCAGAATGGGTGCAAGAGGCAGAGCAAGGGAAACAACAGAACCCTTCCCCACTTGCTGCTCGGGTGGTGCCTGTGCTCTCTCCCAGCACTGCATTGGGATTGTATACAAAGCTGGGCAGGTTCTGTGTGGCTTGGGCTGCTCCCATATTTGTGATTTCTGATGCTGGCACCTCCCTCATCTGGAGCAAGTCAGGGTGTTATGTCACCCAGGCTTTGTGAATGCCTGACACTTCCTCTCCTTTGGGCAAGAGCTGGAAAGGAAGTTGATTTATTTAGAAAAGGGGTTTTTTTGTTTACTTCTGTCTATTCATACTCTTGGTAGAAAAGATATTCCTGCTTCTATGTGAAACATCTGGCTAAATTATAAATGTGAGGAAGTGACTGAAGAAATGGCTTAACTGAACTGTTATTTAGTCGTTAATTTTGTAGCTCTAATTTCTAAACTCTGCATTTCACTGTGGCATAGCCATATTTAGCCTCATATTGCTGTTAAAATAAGCAAATAGTGATATAACGCAACGCTGCATTCTTAAAAACCTGAGCTTAAATTTGGTGTCCTGCATTGAGGCAGGCAGTGCTGCAGGAGGGTTCTTCCCCATGCAAAGCCCTCAGGAGCCACCTGGAGCAGACCAAGTGCTCAGTTGTTCCAGCCTGAATTCCAAATTTTCCAGTTCCTCCAGCTCTGGCCGTTTTTAGATGGAAAAACAGTGATTGAACCTACCCGGTGTTTGGGAATGTAGTGCAAGTGAACAGGGATGTGTAAAGAGACCTGCTTACTGTCCAGTGCCAGACAGCTTTGTGCAGCAGCTTTCTTTAGGGGTCTGGAAAAATTCCGATTTTGACCAGAAACATCACTCAACAAGACAGGGGAGCAGTTTTTGTCTTCTCTGCTTCTGTAAACATACACAAATGTAAGCGAACATTAATTTTATTTTTTCAAATTACGTGTCCACAGTCTTAGTTTCAGCAAAAACAGATCTTTCAGATTTGGTTATGCTTACTTCCCATGTAACCCAGAATACCTTTTGGATGTAGATCTTTAGCTGGTAACTTGGTAAACTCTGGATATGAGGTACAAGGTGGTTTTCCTAACTGGACTGTGCAACTTGTAAGATAAGTTTGTAGTGAGGAATCAGTTCCTCCTTGTTCCCACAAGTGTTTGAGAAATCAGTTTGTAGGTTTGTGGTGTGAATGGTCTGGCAAAGGGCTCTTCCCTCCTTTCCTGGGGATGCTTTGCCCTTGAGCCATGTGCCTGGCGTTGCTCTGGAGTCAGGGAGAGTGTCTCATGTTCTGTTGGATGCATAGTTACCTGCCTTGGGAAATAGTCAAGCCCCTAAGACATTCCTGTGTTGCTTGTGGGGGAACACATACCCACAGTGTGCTCAGGTTTGCTGTGTGCCTGCAGGTACAGGGACCTGCCCTGGGAGGTGGTGGTGTCTGAGCCCTGGATGGGGGAGCTGAGGACCCACTGTCACACCAGGAAAGTCAGGATCAGCTACGGAAGCTTTTTTCCTCCCATCTCTCAGCATTTTTCTCATGGATAGAAATTCTCATGTAGTTTACCACGTTCCTTTTTGTGGTTGAATACGGTTAGGAAGCAAATGTGTGTTTGAGCTGAAAATTGATCTCACCTCTTGTACTTTTGCAGTTCAGCCCTTTTTTATCCCCTTGCTGGCTCTGCAAGAAGACACAAAGGAAAATTTGGAAACAGTAACTGAATTATTTCTGTTGTGTCAAGCAATGGAATGATTTATTCAAAGCTGTGTGGGAAGGAAATCTGATACGATGAGCCAGGGGCAATCCTTCTGTTAATTATCTCTCCCCTCCCATGACCACAATCTTCTTTTTGTCATCCTTTCTCACTCTCCCACCTTCTATACATTTTTCTCTTGCTACAAAAGTGTGGTAAATATAGGAGCTTTCTTTGAAGTACCTGAAACTGTTCCCTGAGCAGGGATGATCTAACACCACACACGATGCATAGGAAACAGCCCGTAAGATTCGTGTTGCCATTTACGTACTGTAAGCAATCTAAGTATTGATGCACAAACAAAAATACAATTAATGGAGAAACTGCTTGCAGTGTGCATTTGCCTTCAAAGTCAGTAGCAGAACTTACAGCAGAGAGAACCTCCCTAAGATCCTCTGACCTTAAGAGTACAGCTTGCCTGTAGCTAGGCAAGGTGAAGTCTACTCCAGGCTCTGCCAGGTCGTCTCCTAGACAGCATTAGCTCTACCCACAGCTCTGATCTTTGACTTTGTACCATCACGGGTACAGCGAAGCGCCACTTAAGGAGCTTGCATTTGAAACACAAAATCACTAGAGAAATAGTTAGGCGCTGCTAAGAGAGGGTTAACAGTCATTCATTTCTCAGGGTGTGGGGATGGGCACATGTCTTCACAATTTTAGCTGTAGCTGTGATGTGTACAAAGTCTACTACTGTTGTAATTGGAACAAGTGAAATCCGCTTTCATGAATTGGATTCTTTCCAAGGAGCTTGGTTTCCTTTTAATATTGGGTTATTAATTAGCTCAGCAATTCATTCTAGTTTTATTTGGAACAAATCAGCAAGTGTTGCTGTATTTGAACTCTTCTGTAAGTGGCAGCAGTTTTCTAGAAAGAGGTCTTTCACCGCAGAAAAGTGAGCATACCCCACGGGAGGATGGCTTCTACTCAGGAAGGTCCATCTCTTCCCAGCCTACTTGCCGGCTTCCACAGAAGGAAGATGTGAAGAAACGGGATCTTTCTCTTTCCTAAAGTTATTGCAAAGCAGTAGGAGGCTTTCCATCCATTCAGCAACATGTTTAGCTCTTAGCCCTGTTTTAACAGGATATATTAGTATTTGAAACTGATGAAGCTACATATTCATCTTGGCTGTGAGAAACTCTTGAATAAACTCACACATTTTTCAGGCTTGATTCTGGATAAACTTTGAATCCCAGTGGATGTTTTTGGGTGGTTTGGTTAGGTATTGCACAGACATCCTTAATACAACAATTTGCATGGAAATAAGAATGCTAGAGGCATTGTAATGCCAATTCCCTTTTTATTGTTCTCCACCGTCTAGTCAGGTTTTACCAAATCAAAGAATTCTGGTACCGAGCCGGAAAAACGTTTTCACACACGGCATTTGTAAAGACAGAAAGGAAGAAATTTAAGGAATATTTAAGCTTTGGCAATTATGAGGTCGTTTTAATTATGTATGTGACAGCAGCACTTGAGGGATGTTCCTTTGTGCTCACCTCTGTGCGTGTGCAGCTACAGGTGTGTTAGCCTGCTGAGTTACCCTTGGCTTGAAACAGAGATGTGCTTGGAGCAGGCTGGAAAGGGAATGCTCTTTCCCTGACAAGTTTTGGGCACTGTCACTGAGCCCATTTAATTATACTCTTTGCTGCAGAACTGCCCACAAACCAGCCACAAGCAGACCCCACCGTACAGAGCACTCCATGTGCACAGAGGAGTGCTTGGAGCAGGCTGGAAAGGGAATGCTCTTTCCCTGACAAGTTTTGGGCACTGTCACTGAGCCCATTTAATTATACTCTTTGCTGCAGAACTGCCCACAAACCAGCCACAAGCAGACCCCACCGTACAGAGCACTCCATGTGCACAGAGGGGTGGAAAGTGTTCTCTATGGCATAGAGATCATGCATTTAACATAAGGGATAAAAGCCTGTAACCAAAAACTTAAGACTTGATTTTGAATGAAAAATGAAACTTCGTTGCTACAGGAAGCAGGTTTTTTTCCCAAGGTTGGATGTCATATCTTTTTCATTTTAAAATTAATTGACCGAAAGGAAATCTTCACTGATCTTTCCCCTTTTTTTTCCTAGAATATATTTTTTTCTTCCCTTATGGGAATGTTACTTGGAAGATAAAAGCTCGTTGGGAAACAGAAGGGGAAAAGCAATATCTGTACTACTTCTAACTGTGCACTGTCTGCTTTTATATCAGGAGTTTTCTCACCACCTATACATTACCACAGCCTCATTTTGCTTTTTGTATCCTCATGGGCTTAAAATTAGAGGAGACCTGATCAGGAGCTGTCCTGCCTGTGCTTATTCAGGCACAATGGTTGTGTGCAGTGTTTGGCATGGTTCTCTCTTGTTGGGTGGGCATCCCATTCTGTCTGTCTGCCTGTCTTTGCCTTCCCCAGACCTGTGTCAGGGTTAACGCTGAACCCCGGAGACAGGGAATTATTAATGCGAAAGTCACCATTTAGTCTGAGTGGCACCTCCTTCTCCCGTGAATGCATGTGTTGTTTAAAGCACCCAAAATATAGCAGCTCATTGGCTCTGAATCCCTGCAGTTCCCCTTTCACAATGTTCATTAAATATCTATCCA
This sequence comes from Mystacornis crossleyi, assembly GCA_013400655.1. Classification (NCBI taxonomy): domain Eukaryota; kingdom Metazoa; phylum Chordata; class Aves; order Passeriformes; family Timaliidae; genus Mystacornis; species Mystacornis crossleyi. The sequence goes on along the minus strand of VYZQ01034319.1, from coordinate 53,307 downwards.
GAGTGCGTGGCATAAATCTTTAAAAACGAGAGTGCCCTGGGGGCCAAATGTGTGACAGCCTTTCACAGAGAGGCTCACTAATTGCTTCTGATTAAATCGCCTGCACTTCTGCTGGCCCTCCGTGCGCGCTTTCAGCCAGCACTGCGGTGTTCCGGGCTCTCTCTGACGTGGTGGTGTCACCTGAGCAATTCAGGTCTTCTGAGATGGGATGGGTTATTCAGGGCATCACCCTAATTTCCACTGATTGCTTCTGACATCACAGGGGGATCGGGGAGGAAAAGAAACTAGGGGCTTTTGCCTTTACAGTTTTATCTACATGTATATACATATCCATGAACACGCGTGTGTGTTTATATATAGGCACACGTGTATGGGGTTACAATTGTATTTATTAGAGGTTAATAAAGAGCTCCCAGTGTTTGCTTAGACTCTGTGTTTGCACATGGAGGGCTTGTTATAAAGTTGACACAAGCGAAAGAAGCAAGAGGCTTTCTGGGGCTTGTGCCTCCGGGTGTGCAGTGCTTCAGACAAGCCATCCGCCTTTGATCTGAGGGAGGAGGTGCAGGGCAGGCAGAGCTTTATCACGACCTAAAAAGTACCAAGTACATTTCTTGGTCCTCCATTTAGTTTTCTTCCGTGCTTGTCTTTTCTGTCTGATAAGCCAGGCTGCATCCAACACAAGTCTCCCATGTCAAATTCTTGTTAGCAATATGCAGTTCTGCTGAGAATGTGCTCAAATCCAGGGCTCAGCGCATTTATTCACTCGTCCAACAGCATGATGGTAATGGTGAAAAAATCTCCTTGGAGAAGCACCTCATGTGGGATCAGTGCTTGCAGAGAGACGGGCTGCCCTGCTGTCTCAGTGAGCTGGGAAGCCTTTAATAGACCTGAAACAAGGTGTTAGGCTGTTATTTCTTTGTTCCTGCTTCTTTGAGGATCATCAACCATCTGGAGGTTGCAAACTGAGCTTTTGAAACAGCTGCTCTTGGAATATTGTTTGCCACTTGGTAAATTACAAGATGTGCAGATTTCCAGCTATTGAATTTCTTCTCTGTTCTTATTTTAAGTAGCTACAATATTGTTAAAAATTCACTAACAAATACAGATGCAGATCCCTTTCAACTAAAGCATCAAAGAAAATGAGCTCCTCTGATACATCTCACATCAGTTTTTGTTTCAGCTCCTCTCATACACTCCTGTCAAAAAGATGCCAGTAATGATTTAGATCCTGCTAAGAGAAAAGGCACCAGCTGTTGTGAACAGCAGAGGTGTTAGGTTTGCAAAACATTGCTATGACCGATTGTGCATTTCCTTTAGAGAAAGCCACGTTTTTGGAACAAGAAAGAGTTTTTTGTAAAAGTAAACCAGTATTTATATAGGTTTGGAGAGTATCTTAAGCGGGGGTAGGAAATTCTAGACTGGGGGTGGATGGGAATTTTTTTATAGATGGCAATTAACATACATAGAAAGATATATCATGGTAAAGCTTTTTAGTCACTTTTTAATTGCATTTACATTAAGTCAGCTTTATACTGAAATGAATGTGTTCTGTTTCTCATGCTCCTTGTCACTGTTGTTTAGATTTCTGGGGGCATTCTCCTTGTGTTGTTTCATAATGCTGTTATTCACACACAGGAACTGTCACCAAAAGTCAGTGTTGGACGGGAGCTGCACAGATGCTGCTGCTGCTTTCCTCTGGAAGTAGGATAAATGGCAACTGCAGTACCTAAAATGTGATTTAACATTTCTTTGGGTTTATTACTTTGTGAATGGCAGGCAGCATGGTATGTTAAAGGTTTCTTACACAGTCAGCCGTCTGTTCTGCAAGAGGCTGTTTGTCTTGTGCAATGTAAAACTTGGCAAATACAGATGCCATGGCATGGACAGAGGAATGACACGTGCTTCTTTCTCTGCCACTGATGCCCCTTGGGAGACACCTTGCATCCAGGGCATGGTTGCAGACATCTCTGCATCCCACACACTGGTCAGGCAGCCTCTGCTCAGGGTCTTCTGTCCCTGGAGGAGCTGAGATCACCCTTGCCCTTCTGTGTTCAGCTGCATATACATCTTGCCTGGGAAGTCCACAGCTCCTGCAACTGAGGTAATGAGGATTGAGCAAACAATCCGCATTAAATCCAACCTGTCTCCCTGTTTGTGGTTCAAACCCTCCACCTGTGGGTAGCTACAGACTGTCTGCAGCTCAGAGGAGAGCTCTTCCTAAAATATCCTGACACAGTTGAGCAGTACCAGGCCTGAAATAGGGATGGTGTGTTACTCATTTGTGCCTTACAGGAGCGAGTCAGGCGTGTGGAAAGTAAAGAGAAGGAAGGTTGCACCTTGTGTTTTAGCTGGATTTTGCATGAGAGGTGTAGCTATATTTACTTTTTTCATGCTACGCCTCTCTATGAGGCTCCATAGTGTATCTAAAGAGTATTTTGCCTGGCATCACTTTTAGCACTGTCCTGGTCCTTGCATACCAAATGAACATCTGATCTAGTTTTGATAAAAAAGAAATCTGTTCTGATTACATATTTCCCGATCAAGATAGCTCTATCCAGTAGATCCAGGCTATCCACTGAGGTCAGAAATTTAAGTGTGTCACTGCACATCTGGTGAGGTGTTGTGCTGGCTGCCTGCCCTGGTGCCAGCCTGACGGATCTGTCAGCTCAGCTTATGTCAGTGCACAGGCGACTGGTTTGACACATCTTAAATGTGTTAATTAAATGGTGGGCTAGCGTGTTTAAAAGAACTCTCACCAAATCAACAATGCGTAGAAAAGTACCTTTGAAGGAGCACCTGTGTCACTCCACAGATGTATTTTAGAGTAACTTCTGTCCTGATGTGCTGTTGGGGGAAAATAATACTATTTTCTTACTTGGCCATTGGAGGTTCAGTCTATTACTGTTCTCTTTGCTCGGCAGTGGATTGGATTTCTCCAGAGAGGAAATTAGATTTTTCCTTCCCTTTCACTCTGTCTCTGTCCTGTGCTTACATCAATTGGTGATTGTCTGTGCACTGCAGTGTGTGATAACCTTTACTTCCACGAGTTACTTCATTTGCTGTTCCCTAATAAACTGTATTTACACGTGATGCTTCTTTCCTTCTGGTGACAGCAAAGGCAATCAAGATGATGTGTTCCTTGTCTAAACTCAGCCAGGAGTTGAGTGCTGGCTTAGCCTGGGCCGTTTCAGTCAGGCCTGAATCACAAGTGTGCTAACTGAGAGATGAGAAGTGTATGTAGCCCATAGGTAGGGCTTGTAGCTCTTAGAAGTTTGTGTCTAGTAACCAAGGGGAAATTTGTGTATATATGCAGATATGCTGGATTTTATTTTCCTGTCCCCCTAGCAGCCAGCTGCAAACTTGTCTGGGAGTTATTGATCGTTTTTGCTGCAAGTTTGTCTGGTCAGCTAGCCAAAAGCTGGCTTTGGGGCCGTGTTATTCTAGGAGTATCCAGCAAGATGATTTGTTTACAGCAGAGGGCAAATCCCACAGAGAGTGCTGGAAGAAGACAGGGTCCCAGAGGTTTGAGAGTGCTTGGTGGGAATTAGGAAGCACAGCAGCAGCAGGTCACCTCCCAGCAGTCTTCAAGATCACTGTGACAGAGGTGACGAGCTTGTAGTGCCAAAAGGGTGACCTCAGGGAGTATGGAGGTGGTGGGACGTGCTGGAGGTGCTGAACAGCTTGGGAAACTAAATTCTCTTAGAGGTTTTTTTCTTTCCTTTTGTGCTCTGATGAAAAGCAGAGTCCAAATGCAAAATTCTTTCTCAGGGTCACATCCTGCACCGAGCAGAGCAGCTGCTGGGGCTGAGGCAAACAGCCCTGGTGCTATAGGATGTTACTGCCACTGGGAGTTTCTGGTGTCCCACATTTTACACCTAAAGCTATGTTGCCAGAGAATTCTTCTCAAGTTATGAGTGTTTTTCACCTGAGTCTCATTATTTTCCTCCCTTTTGGAGCAGAGGAACACCTTAGAGGGGTGGTTAGATGAAAGGAATTAAGAGTATTGGGTGTGCAGTAATAGGGGGGGATACGGTCAGAAACTGGGCGATTTTGTTCGGGGTTTTTTTTTTAATATAATATGCAACTGTGAATTTGAATTTAGAATCAGACTGTCTCCTTGGGGATTTTTTTCAATGTGAATGCTGTTGGCCAGACTTCAGGTGCTTTGTCTTGGCCAGTTTCTCCAAGGGATACTCCTATATAATTACAGTCTTAGTGGCTCACAGATGGAAACTGGGCAAAGAGAGAAAACCGGAAAGGCACAAAAAGCTGCTACCTTGTGGTTTCAGATGCAGCTAACACTTGGGCTGTGGAACAAGAACTGCTTTGTGTCTTGGGTCTGGAGATGGGCGAGTGAACGCTAGAGAATTGTTCAGGCAGTGCAGTGTAGCCTCTTTTTCCTCCTGATATGTTATTTGCAAATGGTTTAACTTCTTTATTTTTGTCTTTAAATAAAACTATTTGCCTTTCATTCTTGTGCAAATATTCTGAGAATAAATGTCAGCCTTTTAAGACAAATGAGAGCGTTTCTGAAATCTGAAACAGATCATTACCAGCGTGCAAGTGTGAGATCAAGTGAGAAAGGACAGGATGTGGCTCTTAGTCTCTCCATGACAGTGACAGCTTACCTCGTGGGATTTGGAGGAGGTGGGCTATGCAGGGCCATGCTCTGTGGCAGCATGAGTTGATGTTAACCCAGTGATACTGCAGTTCATTGCAGTCTTCTGTCCGTATGTTCATAGACTGCTACTTCCACAGCTGCAGGTGGAGAGGATGGGACACAAAAGCCAGCTGGAAAGGAGAGGGGACAGCATTTCAGATGTCAGGCTGTGGCATACTTAGGTGGTTTTATCTCCATTTCCCATCTTCTTTACAGAAGAGGTTGCCTGAAAACTGCTGTAAAGGATATCAGCCCACTTTGTCTGTCCCAGTGCCAGGAAGAGAAGCTGTTAGCAAAGACAGTTTGCCCTTTCTGATCTAAAGTCCTTGTACCTCTTGTCGCCAGCGCCGGTTGCATTTGCGTTGGTTAACCTGGTGTCTGACCCGTGGTTTTATCATGCCTCTCTCTGCTAATGCCCAGGGCAGCGACCTCCCGCACAAGGCAGTGGGGCTGAGCCTCCAGGGCACTGCAGAGGTTTTTCATTTGCTTCCTCACTCACACCCCAGCAAGTCTGAGTGCTCGTGGGCATAACGTGTCTGGCCCCAGGACCTGGTGTCCACAGTTCCCAGCCAGAGGTATATGCTGTGCAGTGAGTCTCGAGTGTTCAGTGTCTTGTGCCTGTGATGCCTGTGGGGCTCAGGTCTGGATCACACCTGCGGTAAGACGGCTGCCCTCAGGCTGGGCTGTGTTTGCAGCGTGTGGAGCAGTTTTGCCACAGGGGTTGTCTGGGTCCAGCCTGTTCGTCTGCTGTTGCTGAGTGCCTATTGCCTGTGAGAGAGCCTGTCCCGTGTGTCCTGAGCATGCCTGATTTCACTGCCCAAATACTGCAGGACTGCTTTGCATACAGGTTTCAACTTGCCCGTATGATCACTTGCCTGGGATTTAGGGAAATTAGATCTCTGAGTTAGATCTGCTGCTCTGACTGAGCCGCATAGAGTAGAATTTCTGGGCAAGGAGGCAGAATCCTTTACATGCTTGTCTTCATGCCCACACAAAATTTTCCGAGTAGAGAAAATGCATGTATCTGGGAGTTTTTGGTATTGATGATAATTTCCATGATTAATATATAGGATAAGGGTTTGCTCCATGCTCCACAAAGTAATTGAGATGGAAACTTTTTCATTGATTCAGGGAGCTGGAGCTTGCTTGCTCGATTTGCCATGGGTGGGTAAAGCTGATCTCGGTCTTGTAGTGATTTTGTCTGAGTTGGTAGTTTTATCACGTGAACTGGGTGGAAATTGTTGCAGCCGCAGAGGCCTCGTGCCTGGGTGCATCGAGGCCCCAGTGTGAGCACCAGCTGGGTGCCTTTCCTGCTGCTGGGGCACAGCTGCTGCGGAGGGTGGCTTTGCTGCAGAGGTGGGAAAGGGTTGACTGATAGATGCTTGCTAAAAACTGCAGTGCTGAATCTTTCATCATATAAAATTGAAGCCAGATATGTTGGAAAGTCAGTAGGCTGTCCTAATATGTGGAACATTTCAACAGAGATGTGATATTTCATACGCTGCTGTTGCTTGAAAGTCACGCTCACCCAGCTACAGCGGGGATTATTTTTTCGTCTACTCCAGCTTTTTTAGAAGAAAGGGCAGAAATTGATCATATACATGTGATAATCCAGAGAAGAAAATAGATGCTAAACAATCTCTGAAGCTATTTCCTTTCTATACAATGAGTAACTGCTGCATGTGGAGTTTTTCACTGTGCACCAGTGACTTAAAAAGTATACTTTTATTATTTGGACACCTCTTCTTGACTTTATATAAAAGTTGATATCTTGGTTATTATTATTTTTACCTGATACTAACCTGAGCAATGCAATTGAAATGCCAAAGCCTTACGAATCTAATGCAGACTTCCCGTTTCTATAGCAACAAAACTCGACCTTCTACTTAATGAAGGAATATTGGAGTGTGGGTAACTGTGGTTTTAAGCTTTAGAAAAACAAACCAAAGCACTTTATATCTAGAGATTAGAGAAATAAAACAGAAGTGACCTCTTTGCATAGAACAAAAAAAAAAAATTCCTAGGCTTGGGATACTTCATTAGTAAGAATGAAACCATATTAATGTCATAAGGAGCTCTGTGTTTTAATCTTGTTTACCAAATTAAAATGTAAAAGCCTTTTATAGCATGCGAGAGTCTTTGAGGGCTTTTTCTACCCCTTTCGTTTCCAAATCTGCTGTGTTTGTGGTTAGGCTAATGAAAATTTGGGCTGCCTGACAACAGATACATTTTCCTTTTGTACTGGCAAAAATCCATTGGTAGTTTTTGTATTGGCTGAAAAGAAAGGGAGCACGTGTGGTGTTTAATCCTACATTTGATCTACAAGGTAGTTCCTGGTCAGTTAGTTTAAATCTGTGTTACAGTGATATACGCTGACAAGCTGCAGATTAGAGAGTGAATGAAGGAGCAGCTGTCATCTCTTCCTATTTTCTTACAGCTTTCCAGTTACTATTTTAGTAACCATTAAATTCTAATTTAAAACAACCATAGGAAACACACCATAGAAAAGCAACAATGCTGACAGCAACATATCATGAATGTTTACAAGCCTCTTTCTGTATCAGCATTCCAATAAGTGCTACACAACATTTGTGGCAGGTTTATTGAGCTAAAGTATTAGTCTGTACAAGAGAATGTGGGAAAATGGGAAATATGAAATAGAGGCTTCTATTGAAATCTTACTGGTGAAAAAGTTTCCACAAGCCAGTCCAATTTTTGTGTTTGCTCTTTCTTCTGTGACTTTTAAAAATTTTGTTGTTAGGCTGTGATTCTGATAAATTCATCTTCTGACTGAGTCAAAGATAGCCAGAATTCAGGGTTTAAGGAAACAATTTATCTACTGAACTGAGTTTTATCTACTCCTTTGTCACAAGACAGCGGAGGCAACCAAAAATGCCAGTGATGGTGGTAAATTGCCCCACAGCAGAAGGAAGGATGGAGGGCAGGATAAGACAGATGGGAGGTTGGCTTGTTTGAAAGTTGATCAAGATAAGCTGTTGGGAAAAGCAAACCCAGAAACAACACGCTCAGCAAAATCCAGCTCGGAATTGGCTGAGTTGGAGCATATTAAGCTGTGGGCAGGTGGCATCCCGTATGAGCAGGGAGCCTGCATCCTGCTGAGAGCTCTGCTCTTCTGCCTCCCAGCAAACTGTTTGGAGAGGCAGGTGGTGTGTCTGAGAAGTGTGAAAAGACATGACCCAAGATCTTTGGCTTGTGTTTAACTCTACATTCCCTTTTAGATGTAAATACCTTATTATTTGGTAAAATGCGTCTCTAGGCAGAGACTGAAGGAAATCTGGCAATGAGGATACAGCAGGTATGTGGAAATTGCAATGTTTGCACCACAGACACCTGTTAATGGGCTTCTCTAGAGCCTAAATATGGGAGGAAGAAAAATTTATTTGATTCTGCATAGCTTTGACCAAAGCTCCTGAAGGACATGAACTCCCTTAAAGTTTCCTAGAAAAGTTTTGGGGGTGTCTTTGCTGGTGTGGGGCTGATTGTCCGTGTGCTCTGTGTTTCAGGGATAGAGCTCTGTCCTCCCGGGCACCGGTTCATGATCACCATGGTGGCGAGCTTCATCGAGATGGCGGGGCAGTTCCTCATGCCGGGGCTGGCTGCCCTCTGCAGGGACTGGCAGGTCCTGCAGGCCGTCATCATCTGCCCCTTCCTGCTGATGCTGTTCTACTGGGTGTAAGTATTTCTTACTTACTCCGCTGTCGGGAAGTGCGTGTGCTTCCCAACACATACGAGCCTTTCCCTCTGTTCTTCCGTTCGCCTTGTGAGAAGGCTTGACTTCGAAATAAGAAAGAATAACTTTATAATCTGCTGTAGCAGGCACATATGCTACGTCCTGCAACACGGTGGGCGCCTGGGAGATAGCCCCCTTTCGCTGAGGTGAAGTTGTACTTTGTTATTATTCTGGCTGTCACTTCCCCTTTAAAGACTAAAATAGTTCTTGAGAGGATGCATTCCAGCCTAGCTGTTGTCGGATTGTTACTGCACGGCTATGTTTTCCCTTAATACCTATGTGAGGTTCTGGACTGACACTGTTGGTTTCTTTGATCCAAGAAAGTTAGAAATAACATCTGTCAGCCCTGGAACAAGCACACTTGGATGTTTCATGTGCGTGAGGTAGTCAGCCCTGAACTAGACTTGATTTTTCCCAAATTAGCACATGCTATGCTAAACTCTGGATGGCTGGTCTGTGCCAGGCAGTGGCTCAGGATTGTTCCTACAAGAAATTCCCGACTCCCAGCTGGTCCCACTCCTCTCTGCTGTGGCACTGTGGTGTTGGTATGCCTATCCTGAGAGAAGTAGGATGGCTTTTACCTTGGGAGTAGTGCCAGGTCCATCCCCACCGTGATTTTATAAACATTCCAAAAAATCTTTCTTTGTTGTTCTGTCTTAATAGTGACACGCAGTGGCGGCGTAAGACAACAGAGGCTTATGAGAGCAGTGTTGTACAAAACCATGACAATAAGAACATGCTAGATCATTAATTTTAAAAGTAGCTCTAGCAAGTCTAAAATATTTAGTTGTTGTACACTGAGAAAAATGAGGAAAAAGGCCACTACTCTGTGCAGGACCAAGCTTGTTAGGTACCATGGCGAGCTAGGCTGCTGGTTGCAATGCCTGACAAGTTACAACATGTAAAAACTTTTTACAGTATGTAAGAATTTTTAACAGTTATATTTTTGTATTAACTTCTTACAGACCCCTCCTATGTTGATGGTGGTAACCCTCAGTGGGGATTTCACTGCTTATTCCCAAGGTAGACATACCTCAACATGGGTAACACAGCACTCAGGAGAGTTACAAGTCCCTTGCAAGATAACAGCAGCAGAGGTGGGGGGTTACCCCTGTATTCCAACATACAGCATTTAAATAACGTCATCGTGACAGTGTTAATCTTGATGAATAATGAAGAGTGTTTTTGTTAACCTGTGATGCTCTTCTCCCCTTCCATAGTTGCCGTATGTTATACACATGCTGATCTGCTCCAAAGCCTCCTGTTGTGATGCCCTCCAGCTGAAATGCCTGATGTGCACCACTGGATAAAACCCAATATCAAACATAATGTTTACAGATATTTGTGTCCATAAGGATGGTACAGTAGTATGGAGATGCCTAACGAACAGGGGGAATGGCATGGGGAACAGACATCCCTCAGCACTCTTCCAGAGGCCACACATTTTCAGGTGGCTTTGGCAGGGTCTTGTATATTCCTGTGGAGAGTTAATTCCTGGGTGACATTGAAAGTGACAGAAAATGCTAAAATTTATTCTGTAATCTGCAAGAGCTCTGCGGCTTTTTAGCTGGGCAAGACAGGCAAACCAAGTAAATAAGTCCCCATTATATACTGTGGGACATAGCAGCTTGATAAGTAGTGGTAACAACCATAGGATCAGGATTTGTGTTGCCCAGGATTTTTGCATTTGCAGGAATGAACCTTGGTTGGGATGCCCATTTAATTATATTGTCAGTACAGTATGTGCTTTCTCTTAGGCTTTTGGCTTCCATCTGCTGCATGTTCTCTGAAAAGTGTTACCATTTTATTACCTCTTTCTTTCCTTCCAAATGGAATATGGACCCACAGCATGTGTTACAGATAAAGCAAGATAGCTGATTGGTAATAAAAGAACTGGAAAACTGCGCTGCTTGTTAATTCCCTATCATGTACCCAAAGCAGTGTGTCCAATAACAGATGCTGCAAATAGCCCCTGCACTGCCTCCTCATTCCTCTGTTCCCTCTTTGCTTCCATCTCCTACTGTGAGAGTGCTGTTTGCCCCTCCTGGCTGGGGCAAACCCTCTTCCCACCTAGGGTTTTGCTCTTCTCTCAGCCACGTGCCCATGGCAGGCTGTACAGTCCCCAGGAGGTGCATGGCTGCGTGGATTGGGAAGCCGGGCATGGATGGGGTGAAAGGGAGAGGCAGCAGATTTGTTGAGGTGGGATGGGCAGATGGGCTTGGATACAAAGGTATGGAGCAGATGCCCCTACTGGGCTCTTAGGTCATTCTGGAAGTGCAGAAAGGCTCCCATGTAAGGCAGACATGGACACAGGGGTTTGTGACAAGAGTATAAAGATAAATTAATAGAAGTTAGGTTCCTTTCAAGTGTGTGTGTGTGTGTATTAGAGCCATAAGGGAAGGGCAGCTCCAGTTATGCAGAGACCTTATTTCCTCTCCCTTGGACAAAGGAAGGTCCAGACAGGATGATGCCGTGAATGCCAGCAAAGGTATCAATAATTTGAAATAAACTCCTCCTTCACTGTAACCAAAACTGAAGAAATGGGAATGGGTGGTGGTTCTTTTCTGGTGCTTTTATATAGGATTTACCCACACCGAGACAGGAAGTTGCAATAACTGGGCTTGTTGTCCTGGGGCAGACCCCTAATTGACAACACATTACAACCTTTCCATGGGCATCCATTTTCCATCCATCTGCACAGAATCACAGTTCTCCTTCCAGCTACATGGAGTACCTTCCTGGTCTTTGCCTGTCCAGGATTCTTCTCTCGTCTTAGGATTTCTCAAACTTAAGATCTTTTTTCCCCAGTGTGCCTTCCACTCATCCCCCTCTCCTCTCCCAAGGAACAGCAACTGTGGAACAAGAGATGAATGTATAACCCTACCCACCCCCTGTTCTTTTCCTTGATGGTAAAAGCATGGCCTTTTCCTTGCTGATGGAGGAGGTAGCAGACCATCAACCAGCTATGTGGGGAAAATACTGAAAACCAAAGTTCAGCAGGGAGGAGTGCATGCATTGGCTATGGTTCACCAGGGACAAACTGTCTGCACATCTTGGAGCAGGAGCACTGAGGGAGCTTGGTGTACTGCTCCAAGGGAGATAGGAAACAAATGATGGAGGGGCACAGAGGGGTTGTGGCCATGCTCTGTTTAAAACAAAGTAGCTGATGGGAACTGTAAACCAAAGGAATGACCCAAAATGTGACCAAAAGCTGAACTTTGCCACATTAGCTCAAAAATATGTATTACTTTTCACAGCCCCACATATGCTAATGATTGAAGTCACCCAGATTCCAACCTGAACATGAAATTACACCAACTGTAACTTTACCTTTTGCCTTCCCTCAAAGAAAACATTGTAAATGTAGCTTAAGTGAGGAAGGAGGTCAGAGGAGACTTCACCTCTGTATCCTGGGATGGTCGATGGGCTGTACCTATCTCCTCTCTCATTGCCTGTTGTGTAAGACTCGAATGCTCAGCAATACCAAGTGCTTCTTCAGGAAATTCAAAGAGCAATCTTGTGTTTGTGATCATACTTCTAGTGCTACTTAGTCATCTCACAGTTTAATGCATCTGTCAATGGCTGTGTTATTCATACTTTAGGTACTGGTGTGTGCTTCCGCAGACAGTGTATTTATCACCAGCAACCTAAGAACCTGCATTCCTGTTGCTTGATAAGTGACATTTTGCATCTGGCCGTGAGAGCTATTGAATGAGACTCTGCTCTGGCCGTGAGACTCCACTGGGTGCAACCAGACGTAGTGTGTCACACTGTTTGAGAATTTGTGACCATGGTAGTTCTTATTGAGCGCGACTGGACTGATGACCTGGCCTCAAAGCAGCCCACAGGTTTTTAAAGATCCCTTGAGAACCTCTCGCTGCTCATGCTGAGTGATGGAGCACCTGAAAGATGCTAGGGTTCAGCACTTCCAGTTTGAGAAACCTGCGGGAGCCAGTAGATAAGAGACATGTTTGTCCCCACCCTGTGATGCCCATCCTTGTGGCTCCTTTCCTTTCCCTAGGTGCGGATGGTCATCACAGGACTTGTTGCTTGGAACCTGTAAGCAGACTGCTCAAAATCTAAAACTTTTAGGCTAGTGGCTGAGGCTGTACCCTCTCCAGGGCCAAGCATGCAGAAATTTTGCATTCAAAAGGTCCTAAGTACTTAAAAAGAAATGCTTTTGCTTTACAAGACTTCCTGCTGGAGAATATGCCAAAACATCTGTGCAGCACGAGGGGTAGTAAATAATCTGTCAAGCTGAATGGCTGTCATCATAGTTGTTATAGATTTTTACTGGCTGATATCATTTAGATTTCAGTCTGTTGATTTCTCTCCTTTTTATTTCTTCTTCCAAAAATACTTTCTCTCTCTCAGTTGGAGGTTTTGCTAAGGTGTCTTCCGAATTGTATCAGCCCTAAGAGATGGTACAGTAATGGTGCGATTGACTGCTTAGAAGTATAAGAACTGGGCAGCATCCACAGCACAGATCAGTGCTTTGTGAAGGAAATTTGAGGTTTTATTATGTTCATGAAACTAAAAGTAGTTGTTAAATTTGTTTTTAGTAAGGTCTTTTGGAAGAGTAGTCAAAATGAGGTCTTAACATGAAAAAAAATACACTTGGAGTGACATCTGAGAGTTTTCATGTCTATAGAAGTATGAGAGGTCTGGGGGTTTTGCTCTAAGAGCTACATATTTCTTTTGGTTTCATATTAAAATAAACTCATTTGGAGAAAATGGAAGAGTGACCAGTTAAGCTCATGAATCTGGTTAATATCAGCCCTTGAAAGAAACAACTGGATGGAAAATGACCTTTTTTAACTGTGTGCATGTATATATTTTTAAGGCAACTTGACTAACATAGTATTATCTTTAGCAAGGGAAGCTTATCATCCTAAGAAGTAATTCTTCTCTTTTTTCTATCTTTAAAAGAGAACACAAATTACTTCTGTCAGCTGTTTTCCTTCTTTGGTCTGAATTACCATGTGCGAACTGCACATCTCATTCACACCCTTCTTGGCAGCCAATGTCTATTGCAGACAGCGCTGCCTCTTCCTCTCACTTCTTTCAAGTTATATTAATGGACAGAGCACCTGTCATGTGTTATAAAATTCCAGTGTGCCATATTTCCATGTGATAGGATAGTTCCTCTATCGTTTGTGAATCAGGGTAAAAGAAAATATCATTAATTTGCGCATTCTGGATCAGTGTTACCTCTTTTGTGTTTCATAAATTATGCTACTGTATTTTGAAATAATTACATTGGTTCTGAGTGGTTAAATGAGCAGCTAAAACTCTACCAGTTTATCCTCTGACAGAAACCTGGAAGCAATCCTAACCTGTTTTCCCTCTTTAAAGTATTTTCCCAGAGTCCCTTCGGTGGTTGATGGCTACACAACAGTTTGAGGCATCCAAGGAACTGATCCTTCAGTTCACGCACAAGAACAGGATGAACACAGAAACCGACATCAAAGGAGTGGTGCCCGGTGAGTAGGACTGACAACTGCAAATCCCCCGTTTTTTTTCTAAAGGCTGCACGTGGCATTACTGCCCAGAATTAAATTATCTATTTATTGCCTGTAAATCATCTCATTCATTCATTCATTCATTCATTCTGCTTTCCTTGAAAATCCATTCCGAACTCCAGCACTGTGTTAAAAACTACATGGCCTGTTGAACAGTCCTAGTAATTATAGTCTTGTCTTGCAGTGCCGTGTGTCTTTAGAGACATCTCTTGAAGAATTTTACCATGGCTACAAGAGTGCGCCTTCAGCTCTGTGTGCCTCTGGAAACTGTGTTTTAAGGAAGCTGCTTGCTGGGATCCTGCCCATCACCCAACACTTATTCTGTTGGTTTGGAGAAGCAGCAGCACTCAAACCCCCTGTTCTAAAGTACCTGCCACATGGGAAACTTAAACCACATTACAGTTTCTCTTTAAAGCTTTGTTCCAAGAGCTGTTTTGCTTTCCTCTTCTGCATCATCTGAGTTACGCTGCTTTAGGGATGGGGGGTTGCTGCAAGAGGCAGTGGTAGGGTGCAGTTTTTGCTTGAGAGTCTAAATTATCGATTCCTTGGTTTACTGATGCTTTTAGAAAGAGCTGGCTCCCCTCATCACCTGAATTGTCACTGAAATAGTCAAGATCCTGTCACGCAGGTTGCTTTGCAGAAGAGACTCTGTGTGCGTGTGTGTGCGTGTGTGTGTGTGTGTGTGTTTCTAACTACAACAAAGGCAAAGAGTTTCTGGATCTTCATCTCACCAGTGCACCTGTCAGATTTGGTTCAGGCTCCCCTTTTCCTTCTCACAGTTGACTCTGCCCATAAACACCCATTTTGCACTGTGGGTAGTCTGTGTCAGACTACCCACTCGTCAGAAAATGGTGGAAACATTACTCTTTTTCCCCCATTTTCCAACCCTACCTGCTCTGACCCCAGGGGCTGCCGGGAAGCCTCAGCCAGTAGCTCTGTCAGTGGGTAGAAGTGATGCTTCTGCACTTGTCTGATCCTTGCTGAAGGTCTCTGGGGTAACTGTAGTTTCCATCAGTTGGTGTTAAAGGCATCAGTCAGCACTGGAACAGGCTTCATCCAGGATAGAAAACTGTAACCATTAACAGCAGTGCCTAATGAATTAAGCAGTCTCCATCAGAGAGGGATGAAAAGCCCTGTTCAGGATCTTTGGTATACATACCCAGGTCACTGGTGTGATTTTGGTGCAGTTGGCACACTGGTGTTAATTAGCTGGCTTGCATGTAGTTGTGTGTCTGGGGTTACGGTTCCTGGATCTGCATCACACAACATGGCTTTGCAAGGTAAATGCCATTTTTCTGGTAAAGTTCTGAAAAGTATTAGGGGTATGTGAGCAGTCATCAGCCTGTTGATCTGCATCCCCCCCACCTCCTTTTTGCAGATCTTCCTCAGAATAAATGATGGATCTTGAGAAATGATGGATCTCTGAGGCAACAACTGGCCTTGGAGTTCCCAACCAATTCCTAAATTTGGCTTTTGTCGGTCAGCTTCTTGAATTTGCAGATGAAATAAAATGTATTTTAGGGGAAAGAAAGAACAGATTACCTGAGTCTCCTCTAAGGAAGATAATAAAGACACAACTGTATGCTGGAGGGATTTACTTAAACCGTGTATAATGATATTGCCCATGGAGGAATGCTAAATGTCGAAATGGCTTTATGAATATTATTTGTGACTGATTACTTCTCCCAGCAGTTTCATGGTAGGAGTTCACTCCTGTTTAAGGGGGGGACTCCCTTTCATGTGAAAAAACAGAGCATTTTTTCACGTCTTGATACTATGGATTCTCTGACTGCAAATATATTTAGATGTAGCTGTTGTCAGTACAACACTTTTTCAATTTATAAATTATTCAGAACATGGTTGTTTCTGCCTCCTTGTTGATGTTGAAATTGGTGGGGATATTGTTGGGTTTTTTTAGTGTTTTTTCTCTTGCTTTTTCTCTTTAAACTCTTTCGGCAGCCCCACACTTTAAGGCTTTTCTGATGCAGCCCTGGAGGGAAGCTGCATTTCTGTAGGGAGAGTAGGAGAGAAGCAGTATCAAAAGGATGAAATAAGGTTAACTACAAACTACTGAAGGAAGGACCACCTCTCTCTTTCCGGGTGCATGGGGGTGTTGATGGTCTGAGTGAGGACCAGAGAACACTAGGATTCTTGAGTTAAGAATGTGATCAAGCTGCAGGCCTTGTGTCTTGCAGTGGGTCAGGAAAGAGGAGGAACCATTTCTCTTCTCTTGTGTGCTACAATAACACGCCCACATTTGCTCTAGCATGGAATGGGTAAAAAGCTGGTACTTGTCTGCGAGAAGGGACGGCATTGAGCCTGGTGCAGATATCCCTTGTTTTGTCTTGACTCCATTGTTGAGCTTTCCTATCTGTGTGGAGGGATTTTTTTTGTGTGATTTGTTTTATTCTTTGTTTTCCATCTGAAAGGGCTGGAAACTGTTTTGCTCTAGTTAGGACCCATTGTGTTGCTGTTTATTATTCCTCGCTGCATTGTTGTAACAGCCTCCTGTGACTGAATTACTCCCAATGCATTTAAATGATAAACTGCTCACTTGCAATCCCTTCCAGCCGAAAATCCCACTGTAATTTTATTCATACATACCTGTCAAATTAGTGTATCCAATGTAACTGATCATTACAGGAGTCACAGGAGTTTCATATATACCTATTTTGGTACTTGATATGAGTTCCATAATAAAAAGAAGCAGCATTCGAGAGGGTGAAGTATTTCTGGGATGCAAGAAAATTTAATTTTTAATTGATCTCCAAGCAATGAGCAGGCTGATTTTCCTTTCTGAAGAATCACACCATTTCCACTGTCTGCTGAAATCTTTTGCTCTACACTGCTCATAGTGGAGAGTGCCACTATCTGTCTGCAGGGCCTGTTTGCTCCATGGGGAGGTGGCCCATATGTTGGGGGGGTGGGCTGGAAAGGAAGCAAAATTGATGTGCTGTTTTTGACAGTCCTTTGGGTTGGAGCGGTTTGCCACTGCTCTCCTGGGAGATGTCTCTAAAGACAACAGCTAAAAGTCCAGACAGTGATCCAGCTGCAGCTGAAAGGTCCAGCAGCTGCCGTAACAACCCCTGCCAGGAGAAAATGAGGGTGGGCAGCTGATGGGCAATGCCCAGCCAGCAAGATGGAATGGGAGTGTGCTTACATGAGAAACAAAGTGAGACAAGGGATGTCTATAGGAGTCTACGGTGTTGTAAATTAACATTGCCCTTATCTTCAGTAGCCTGTCCCTGGGCTGATATTGGTTGCATAAAGGGACGGTTTTCCTCAGCAACTTTAGGTGGTTTCAGCAACTTTTAGCAACCTTTAGCAACTTTATTTTTGAGTGCTGGTATACCTTGTGATTTTGGGCAGGAATAAATTGCCTTTGTAATGAGGTCTTTGGGTTTATGTGGTTGCATTTTCTTCTTTAATGCTTTAGAAACACAGGTGTATTAATTAGACCTGGTTAAATTATCCCTAGTATGTTTTGACTCAAAATTTCACCAGTTGGCTTTAAACTTTGCCCTCTTTTAGAAATAAAAATTTAAATCTTTTTTGCATCAAGGAAATTATTTTTATTCAACTCTGTATTGAAATGTCATTTTTAAAACAGGCTTGCTGAATTTTGTTGACAAATATTTCAAAGCAGTACCCAAAAAAGTCAGCTTCAATCGTGAGCAAATTATTTTGATAATATTAATTCAGTGCAGGGTTTTCACTACCAGTTTCTCCAGAAACTTCACCATCTCTTCCTTGTTTCCCGGTGGAACAAGAAACAAATGGACATTTCAGTCCAGTTGCGGGAGAGTCATTTTGACCTTAGTGATGTAAGTGCTAAGGAAGTTTAACAAACCGGAGAAAAAGAGTGTTTAGCGGCATTGGAAATCCCGAAGCACCAACTGTCCTGACACCGTTTAAAGGTGTGTTACACTCTAGGTGGCTTTCATTATTTTTATAGAATGCATCCTTTTTTCTTTGTGTGGGGGTGGAGGATCTGTTCGTTGCCTGGAACAGATTGTCTGCTGCAAGCTGACCTTGGCTGCACCAGCACCCAGCCCTGCCATCTTTGGGTGTCCTGGGAAATGCTCCGCTTGGAAATGTCCCTCTTAAGACGCCGCTGTATCAGCAGTTACCCAAGTGTCACACCTGATGCTTCCATGGAAACCCACCCCTGTGCGGTTCTCTTTGGCTTCCTTTGTGTGGGGAGACATTTCAGGTGTTCCTTAACATAAAAATAACTGCTTGTGACCAGGCTGAAAAACAAAGCTCCCTTCTGCTCATCTCTGGATGGGAACAAAAACCAGAGGTACTCCTGTGGGCAGAGAGGTTATAGCTGTTCCTTCCCAAGGTTCCCTTCTAAGCTTAGAGAAATAATAATGATGTAATCACAAAAGGTGGACAGCAAAGGTAAAGCACCCAAATAGATGCCAGTACTTAAGCATGCAGGACACAATATGGAGAGGATGAAGGAGTACAGTGGTGAACAGTACTCTGTGTGTGTATGTGTGTGGATTGCAGCTAGGAAAGCCATGGTTTTCAAGGAGTTTCCCTCTGAAGAATAAAAAACAATTATCTTTCACCTTTCTTGCTGTTGAACAACATGCTGCCATGACTTTTCTTTAAACATAAGCTATTTTTCTGTTTTGTTTTGCTATGTATTTTTTTTCCTAAGCATGAGGCTTGGATCTATGTAATTATATGCATTTTCCTTTTCCACTGAGTAAATAGCAGAGGGAAGGGTGAAAATGCCTTATGTCTGAAAGTCAGTCTCTTTCCCTGTAAAGATTTACTCATACCCTTAGACCATCACACCTATCACTACACTACTGGTTTAAAACTTGTGGTAGATGGAGAGTGTATTAGCTGGAGAAAGAAAGCAAGTTTCCTGGCCCCATAATACAGATGATTCTGTATGATTGTGATATACAAACCTGCCAGATGTCCTCTTTTGCCAAGTCCTGTTTCTTGGGTGTTTAATGCTGCCAAACTTAAATGTTCCCTGCAGCTCCCAGAGGATGGTCAGGTGAATGTGGGAAATGTAGTTAAAACAGTTCGAGGTGCTGTTTGAAGGCTGTATGCCAGCCACAAAGATTTCTATTTCAAAATTAAAAAAGAAAGCCCAGCCAGCACTTTCTGTTGCCCTCTTGTGTGTTAAAGCACCTTTCAGGAGGGTCTGGGTTTCTCCTGTTGGGCTCCTGTTGTCCAGTAGCAGGAACTGATGGAGTCTGTGCAACTCTTTCAGGATGTGCTCTACATGGTAGTGATTAACAAGAATGAAACTGGTCAGTTAGGTCCTCTTCTCCTGGCTAGATCTACAGGAATGGAAGAGGAGAGCCCATGCGTGCCTTGGCTGTATCCCTAGCAAGGCTGGTAGTGATATCTGACAGTATCAGATCTGGGAGGGAACAGGGGTAAAAGGGTGCACTCTACTGAGAACGTGCCTTTTGATGCTACTGGGAAAAGCCAAGTACGCTAGAAAATTTAAAGGGGGGAAGAAAAGCCTCTATTTCAGTTTGAATAACTCTTTCTCACTAGCTGAGTCCTCTGCAGACTCTCACTGGCTGCACTCCAGCCTGCTGATTTGTGCCCCGCTGGCACACTGGCTCTTTGTCCACAGTGCTACCTATCCTCCCAGACGAGCCAGCTTTACAGGGCAGGAACCATGTGCATGGGGCTGGCTGCAAGCCCTGGTGCTGCTGGCATTTCTCTGGCCCATGGGCACCAGAGGGGAGAGGACTGGTGAGTCCAGATGTGGACGTGAAGGGTAGGAGGGGAGACCTCCAGAACCAAGTGGCAGTGAAGAGCAGTAAGGTGGGACCAGTGGGCAGAGGAGAGAGGAAATAAGAGACTTTAAAAAGTTGTGGGAGCAAAGAATGAAGATAGGTGGAGGGGACTTAGAGAGGCAAGGGCAACAAGAGCTGGGGGGAAGTAAAGGAGGAAGAACATCATGTAGACAAAGAACAGAGGAGACCTAGAGCCTGGAGACCAAAGAGGCTGCAATCGTTTGCTTCCCCCTCCCTCCAGAGCAAGCTGTCAACCCCAGGATTCAGTCTCAGAACCCTTCTTTTGCAAGATCCCCTCCTTTAATGTGTGCTTCACACTTCCCTGCTGTCCAGCTTGCTTGCTCAGCCTGCTGAGGTTCCCTCCACAGCTCCCGCAACAGAGAGCAGCAATGCATGTGTGGGTACCTGCAACCTCCTGATGGCCACAGCTCCACACGAGGACATTGGAGGTGCTCTTTGTGTTGTTGGTTTGTGGTTTTTTTTGGTTGGTTTTTTTTTAACGTTGATGATGTTAGAAGAATGTAAGCATTGACAAGTCACGCTCTGGGAAGTGCAAGAAGTCAGGTTGCCTGGGCAACCCCTGCTTGGCCTCCTGGCATGAAGGCATGATGATACAGCCTTTAATAACATGATTACGACCTATTTTTTCCACAGGGCATAGGATGGACGAATCAGTGCATAGGATGGACGATGATGTGGGAATGAAGCTGTTGTCTGTTCCTCATTTGTTGCAGAATTTGGAAGGTGTGTAGTGAATGAGGCAGAGGGTTGCAGAAGGAAAGAGGATAGTGTTGGGGAAATGAAGCTGAATACCTCCTGAAGAGCTGTACTCATTCTCTGGGTCTGTCAGGGATTTTCTTGTACAATGATGGAGATTTTCCTGGAATTTTCCTTTCAGTGCTGTCACTAATCACAATTTCTTCAGTGTCTGTCTCTACCGTGTAATTCTGGGGCTTGATTTGCAGAAAGCTGGGAGCATTTATATTGGAACCTGCCAGAGGTACTGCTGCATGATTTTTTCTTGTTCTGGACACAAATCCTCTCTGGTTTATCTCCCTGCCTGCAAAACAGGAGCAATCTTTGCCCTTAGTCTTACAAGAAGGTGGTAGAGATTATTTAATTAGCATTTATAAAATATATGTATATTCTGACAGCACTGTGGGAATGTCTCTAAGGAAATCTATGATTTTTTGTACTCACTGGGAAGTTTGGATAATGAGGCTGAGGAGCACAGTTTGAATGGGAAAGGCAGAGATGTCATTAACACCTGCCCCTTGGCAGACTGCAGTGACCATTCTGGGGAAAAAACTAATGTGTGATCATCCAAATGCAGTATCATAATGCACATGAGCAATTGAAGATTGCAACAGCAACCTTATGTCTGACTTCTTGATCTTTTTTGAATGTAGTTAGAAGTACAGGATTGAAATAAATCATTGCAATCCGTCCTTAGCTGTTATAGTCATAGAGCTACAGAGTTGCTCTCATGAAATGAGATTCACTTTAAATGCTGTTAGTATTTATGTCCAGTGCTTTTGTTAGACGTTCATTCCAGTCTCCATATTCCTCTTTTACTGGGGGTACATTTTAGCATTCAATTCAAATACACTATAGCTGTCTGGGTTTGTTCTTTTTTCCTTTTCCCATTTGCTCCTGTCTGTGCCTATCTTAAATCCCTTTTCCTCTTTTCTCTTGCTGTGTGAGAAGAGAGCAGCCCCATTCCTGTGCTGAGATGAGGTTCTCCTCCATCTCCTCTCCTTTTATAAATGGGCTTGCCAGAGCTTTAGTTTCTCAAATATTGATGGCCAGAATCGTAAGAGAATTCCAGTGTTTCATTTTCTGAATTGCAAATACCTCATGGCTACAATAAATTGGTGCCATGTAGTCACTTGTGTTCAAGTACTACATAACCAAGTCCAACACGGGTTTTGCTTATCTTCCACCAGAAACATTTTCCCTTAATCACTGAGAATTTTGCCTTGTATTTCACATTTTCTCTTGTTTCTGCCATACACTGGGTCTCAAGCTCACCCAGTTCCCTCTAATAGCCCATTTGTATTGTACTTACCTTTGACAGTAAGGTAATGCCTCACTGTGTCACTAGCAGACCTTATTGGTACATTTCTGGGGTTTTTGCTGGGCTCCCTACTCAGGTTATTAAACGAGATTTTTGGTTTTTATTTAATGAGACGAGTCATCCCACTAACGTCCTGCCATCTCCTTATGATTTCTGTTTTTCTATCCCTTATTGCTCTCCGCCCATCAGTCAGTATTTTACCTACTTCATAATTTCTGTATATGACTTGAGAGCTGGATAAAAGTCCTGGAAGGTGTAAACAAGCCTGTGTACCAGTAACTCTGTCTGCCTGAGAGTAGATTGCTTCAGCTCTGTGTTTCGGACTGGTCCACCTCCTGCTGCAGAGTTGTCATGCTCCAGACATTGATTGAGCCTCTGTGCTAGGTTTCCATAGCTCTTTTCATGTTCAAAGAGCTACTGACCGTATTGTTTAGCAGCCAGAAAAATCCAGCAGAAGTCCATCACCACAGGACACTTGTCGTTTTGGACATCATTTTTCAGCGGCTTGATTTGGGCTTTTGTCTGTTTTGTCTACACCAAGTGATGCAGAGATGTGGCTTCATCTGAAGGCTTTAAAGACACTTTCTCATTTTGAAAGGCATGCATCTGAAATGCTGAGGGTCCCATGAGAATTCAGCAGCATTGCAAGTTGGAAGCTGGTAGAGTTCCCCTTCCCATGAGACTTTTAAAGTCTGCCAATGAATAATTTTAATTTCCACTGAGATATAAAGAGTTAGCTTATTGATAGTTTTCCTACTGAGTCCCTGAATAGGAAGCCTAGAGTGTGTGTGGGCTCTGGAGTATGGGAAAACTTATAAGGGGCCTCTGAATAAATGGATAGAAATATTTCTATATTCCACGCTCTCCCTTTTGGTAAATCAAAACTGAAACTTTTAATGCAAATTCCTTCTGTGCTGGTGACTTCAGTGGGAAATCAAAGAGTAAGCTGGGGGTACAGGGCGTTTTTCCGGTGTTAGTCCTGACAGTTCGCTTCCATGAGGTTTTAACAGGCTTTGGCTTGACTTTTAATACCTTAACTTTGACCTATGAAGTGAGCCTGAGAGCTGTCACTCTCCTGATGCTCATCACAATCAGAGCAGGTCCTTTCATGCAGGCAGGCTCCCGCCAAAGACAGCAGCTCACTTACCTGAGAGCCAGTTCTGTAGCTGATGACTTTTTTGCAAGTCACATAGTTTATTTATTCCTACTGAAATGATACTTTGGTTATTGCAAGTCACTGATTTTACAGTATGGTGGGGATTTTTGGTCAATATCTCAATAGTATTTATGGAAACAAAGGAAGGAGAAAGTCATCAGAAAGATGGATGGTGTTGGAGACTTGGAGACAGCCATTCATATGAAGCAGGTGACTTAGATTTGGAGTTTTAACAACATCGTAGAGGGATGGAGGCATAAATAGGTGGTAGAGCCAGAAGGCTCTCAGTAAAAAGCTAGGTTCTGTTTGCATTCCTTAGTGTAAGGTTTGAGGCCAGACTCTTTTCTCCCTCTTTTTTTCCCTTTGGTTTGCTTTCCCTCCCCCTGCCCCCATTTTTTCCCTTATTTTTAAACCCTTGTAATGCTGTTACATCTGGAATTGAGACATTTTTGTATAATGTTGCAATGTATCCATGGACTATAACCCCCATGAGAGCAGAAGCAAGAATCCAGTGAAGAAAGACTACTGCATGAGGAAGGGTAGAGAAGGGATGAACCCCCCCTCACGTGTGATCCTCACTGCAGCTGGAATAGAGGAGGTGTTGGTCAGTTCACATAACCAAGTGGGCCCTTACTTGAGGGCAGAACTGCAGTTCAGTGCAAAACACTGAAGGGAACTAGTTCAGAAGCACTGATTCATGAGAAAGGTAAAACGGCGGGGCCTGAGTGCACATGAGAGGGATGTATAACAGTAAATAAAGTACACAATTATATAATCCTTTCCATTAGAAACATCAAAAAATCATGGCTGGGAGTGCATAATGTTG
>VYZQ01034319.1:1647-24036 GCA_013400655.1 Mystacornis crossleyi | reverse complement strand
TGCAGTTGAGAGCATTGACCTCTCCTGTTGCACGCTTGCTGCTATTTAGTACCACATCAGAAGTGATGCTGGGGCTTCTCATCTGACTTGTGTACCTCCAGCCCCCTGCTCTTTCTTCCTATTTCTTTGTTTTCTATTTTTTGGAGGCACAGAGTGAGACAGGAGAAAGAGGAGTGAAATGTGATGGTAAGATGTCAACCAGCAGCATCTCAAAGTTTTTTAAAGAGGAGGAGACACATTGCTATGAAAGGTGGTGTAAATGTGTGGACTGAATTAGAGCTTATTGTTTCATAATTCTAATAATCATTTCAGCACTTATGACTTCAAACACTCCTTTCTCAGGGGTTTTCATTTTAACCAGCTAGCTTGAGAAGTGAGATGTTTGTAATTTGTATGACCAGATGCCACAGACAGGTGGGTGTTCCTGGTGTTTTGCTGTCCAAGCACACAGGCTACTTCATCACAGCAGTGTTGGCTCTGTGGCTGTCAGCAGATGCACTGGGAACAGAGGAATGTCCTTCTCTGGGAATGGGATTTCTCAAATACAATGGGAAAACCTGTCACACACTAGGAGTTCTTCTAAAGTTCCCATGCCCTGATCATATCATGAGCAGCAGCTGTGTGAATAAAACCAGCAAATATTTGGTTGAATAGAGATTTGTTCTTTTGCTTCTTTTCATCATTGCTTATTTTTACAGTAGCACCTAGAGATAAGTTTCTTAACTTGGGGTGTTTTATTTCTGCATTAATGTCTCCCTACACTGAGTTACATTGCAGTGTGAGTTCTGCCCTCTCAGCAATGGTCTCTCTTTCCCTCCCCTATTTCCCCCAGGCTGACTGGTTATGGCATACACCACTGTTTTGCAAAAAGTATGATGGGGCACGAAGCGAAGATGGCCATTACCCACAACTTCTATGCGGACTACTACACCATGGCTGGGATTGCGCTGGCATCCTGCCTGGCCATGTGCCCTGTGGTCGGGTTTCTGGGAAGGAGAGGAGGACTCCTGCTCTTCATGATACTTACAGCTCTGGCATCGCTTCTGCAGCTGGGCCTTCTCAACTGTAAGTTGGAGATGAGAGCTTTTCAGGACCACGCAAACTTGACATGCAAATAAGGCACCAGGAATTACCAGCATTTCCTTCGCCTTTCCCAGATTTGTCATGTCAAACACCTGCCTAGTTTAAGAAGCTGAATTTGTTTGGAGGTTTCCCCAAACACTTGTTTCTCAGGCTCATTAACAAAAGGCATTTTATTCTGGATGATTCCCATGGTGAAGCTTATTGAGCATTGGTGCTCTACCTGGGGTTGTCGCTGAGAAAACAAAGAAAGAAACAAGAAATGCGTGTGATTTTATTTTTGTGAAATAGCCCCCAGGGCAAGAGCTGGATAGGGACTGGGAAGTGAAAACTTTCCCACTCAAGTCTACTTCTCAAGTGGCCTCTAAACCATGAAGAAGTTAGAGCAATAGGTGTATGTTTTCTGCCAGCTCTCAGCATCTTGCTATGAATAAGTAATATAAAGGTAACATGGAATTATGCAGCTGAAAGACCCTACTTTTAACGCAGCGTGTATGTGTAGTCCATGTGAATTTATACACATGATTTTGGGAAGTGACACAGTGTTTCAAATGGGCTGTTCCTGCCAAAAGTAAGAGTGTCCCACACCTCCCTTTACAGGCAGTAACTTTTGTCCGGCCCTTTTGAGCTGCTTCAGCTATTAAAACTGCTATAGAAATATTCCCTTTCCTTTTTCAATTTTTATTTCATTGCCTTCATTTTTTATTGGTTGAGGAGGTTGAACTTGATGAATCAGAGAGGTGTTGAAGCAGAGAGAAGGTGGGATGTGCTTTGCCACTCTCACAGTTGCCAATCATGAGACCTCTGTCCCATGAAACCCCACCCCAAGGAAGGGGGAAGAAGGTGGAGACATACTTTGGACAAACTGGGTATGATACGAACATCAGAACACTGGTTATTGCTGGTTTTAATTTCTAAGTTTAGAAATAATTGAGGGCCTTAATAAGAAAGGGCTTTTTGCATTGAGGATGGAAAGTTTTCACATTCCTGCATGCTGAAGGCAGCTCCGAGCCAACAGGAACTGTCCATATTTACAGACACTGTTTCCTGGAGGCATTTACTAAGTTAACCTTTAGCAAACACACTATTTGTGGGAGTGTAGGAGGCAAACAGGGAACCTCTTTCATGACATGGAGGAAACTCCAGCATCGTGTGTGTTTGCTCCCAGCTTGGCACAGATGTTTACATTCCCTTTGAGCACATATTTACCATGCCCAGCAATTCCAGCTGAGAGTGGGAGAAGTACCGTGGCCCCACCTCATCCCCAGTCTGCTGACGGACTGGGTGCATTCACATGCAGATTCGCGCTATGCATGTGTTCAACCTCCCAAAACTCCACATTCTTCTGGTGGTGTCCGTCAGGGTCTCTCTACTCTACATTTGCCCATTTTAATTTTTTTTAAGGATGGGAGATGTTTGTTGAGGCTGTTGAGGTAATAAACACACACTTGTTTAGTTGAGAGAAGATGTGTCAGAGCCCTTAGTCTGCTCCAGAGCAAAAAAAATCTCATTGCAGTTTTTCTACAAAAAAAATTGATGAGGGAGATGGGAAGGAACACCCTGTAGGACTCATTGCAACCTTTTCCATAAGAGGTTTAGTTGGTTTTGTGAGCCAAGTTACTAAAACTAAGATCAGCCGTGGCTTTAGGTGCTTGGTGCTACATTGGCACTCTCAATGCAGTGCCCTCGTCAGCCTTTATGACTCTACTCTTTGTGAGAAAAGGAGAGAAAGGCATCTCCGAACTTCAGAGCAGCTCAACTCCCCCCAGTCTCCCCCCACCTCTTCCTCAGAAGAGCTAGACAGTGTTTGGAGAGAAGAACTGACCCTGCTCATTATGAAATCTGTCACAGCACCTTGCATGTTTTTTGGGTGTAACTGACAAATGAAATCAAAATTTGAGAATGGTGTGAGAGGCAAACCTGCAGCAGACCTTGAAGCTCACCATGTTTAACCCTTCCTCTGAACTCCAGGGTGTCACCTTGGGGAAGTCACAGAATCCTGATGGGACATGACCAGCAGAGCTGTGCCCAGCTTGTGCTGCTGCCCTTTCCCTTTCTGCCCAGTGCTGCCATGTGCTCCTGTGTGGTTAGGGTTGGTGGCTAGTGTGGTTAGGATTGGTGGCTAATGTGACACCTGGACCATCAGCTCATGGTTTTGGAGAGGAAAAGGTCTCCCAACAGTGTGACAGCACTAATGCCAGATTTTGCCCTCTAACCCAAGCTTCTGTTGGCCATTCCCTCGGGGCTGCAGCAGGAGGGCATTTTCTATTCTCTCCCTTCATTAACAACAAAGAGGCCTTTGTGCTAATCTCAGTGGTAATTCTGGGGCTTTTAAATATGCTTTATTGCTGGTTTGTTATCACTGTCTCATTAGCATGCTGTCCTCCAGCTGAGATGTGCCTGGGAACAGCATGTCTTCTCTGGTGGCTGGGGAAAGATGTGACGGTTTCGGCATGGGAAAGAATTGGGAGTCAAGGGGTGGGGCTAGGGTGGCATGTGGAGTTTACCTTTCTTCTTTTCTTTTGGATGAATGAACATATAAAAACAGTAAGTTCTTGTTTTCTCTCCCATTCTCTTTTTTATCTTTCTCTGACTTCTGTGATCTTGGATCCAGTGATTGGAAAATACAGTCAACTTCCAGACTCAGGTATGGTTTACAGACAAATCTGCATCACGTGGGAAGCACTCCCCCAGGAACGGGTAGATACAAAAGGCCTGGGCCAAAGCTCCCAGAGCAGAGCTGCTGCCACGGAGGGGTGCAGGGGAAAAGCAGTGCCTTGAGACCCCACTCATAGGCAGGCCTGCTCACTCATGTGCAGCCTCTTGGCGTAGCATCCCCTCCACATAGGCTCACCTCTTCATGTCAAGAGAGGGTGCAGAGGTCCCCCGAGGTTTGAGGTACAGGGTAAGGCTTTCTCAGAAAGTCTCCTCCTGAGAAGCAGCATTCTCAGTTCAGGAATCTCAGGTTTGAGGGGTTTTTTTCCAGAAAAGGAAAGGGGATTAAAACACCTTAAGGACGTTTTTGATAAGGGGACTTAAACACCTCAAAAAATACTTTCCCAAGCTGAAGTACTGTAAGAGCAATGCAGTGACAAACTACAGGGGAGCAAAATTTGCCTTTGTGTATCAGATTTGATGGACCTGGCTTGTCCAGCTTTTCCAAGGTCTGTTCTGCTGAGCAGTAATCACTCCCTGAGGAGGTCAGTGGCGTAGCCTCACCCGCTATGCAAGTGTCATCAGAGACCCACGGTTTTCAGGGTGCTGTGCTCATGTCCTCATCAGCTGGCAGAATTTGCTCTCTCCTCCAGACTTGGGGTGAATTGCAGAAAGGGCTCAGCCCTGAGCAGGCTGTAGCATGTTTCAGAATATGTAACCAAAGAGCTCCCAAACACCTTTTGCTCCCTGACAGCTTATATATTCAGCAAGAACAAAAGCAGGTGTTAATTTTCATTTGCTCTAACCCAGACAGTATGCCTGCTTGGGACTGCACTCTGATGAGCAGTTCTTTCTTCAGGCAGGCCTTGGGGCTTGGCTGTAGAAAGGTGGGGGAATGTTGGCTGCAAAGTTCCAGTCCTTTCCCCAGTGCTCCTGTCAGGCATGCCGTGTTGCCCTTGTACGGTGCAATAGTCTCTGTGAGTGACGTGGCCTCCTTGCTGGCCAGGACAGGCCACATGAGCTTGTACAGCCCTGATCAGATATCCCACCCCTGGCCACAGAAGGTGGCAAGTAGGGATCAAGTGAGAGATGTACAGTCATCGTGGCCAGAGACAGTTTCTTTGAGCTTTGTTAAGATTTACTGGGGTTTGTCCAAGTGCTTGATAGACACTGTTTGCTCCCGGAAACCTTGCTGCCATCAAGCCGTGAAATGACTGAGCAAACAGCCCTGACTTAAGGGAGTGCTTCACCGTCCTTGGCATCAGCTGTTCTCGCCCAGAGTTGTTAGGCAAAGGCTGTCGGGCTGGGAGTTACAACAGAGTTTGCAGACTGATCACATGCAGGGGCTTAGAACGGAGATGGGAGCACTTCTAGCTCTTTCCCCTCTTGTCCTCGAAGCCTCTCCAGTGCCCAAGCCCCGCTGTACAAGATGCTTGGCAGCTTGAGGAATGCTGCCTGCCTTCACTTGTCTGTCAAACATGAGAGGGAAGAGGCTGGTGCATAAAAGACTGCCAAAAGATCTGTTTTTTCATGGGTTTTACCTTTTCTGTGGTGGCTGAGCATAAAAAATTCAGAGATCACTGCCATTTTTTGGAATGATACTATGATTTTTTTTTTCATGTGTGTTTGTATCTCAGGTGCTTGGGGAATGGATTTTATAAATACCAGTTTTAAATTAGTATTACAAAATTACTCAAATTCTTGTCAAGGGAGAAGAGTAATATAAACCTCTTTACTTGTTTTCTTCCTTGGAAGTTTGACCTCATTCTTACTTTTTATGAACACACTTCTCTTGCCAGGTATGAGTGACAGCGTCAAAGACAAATTCTCTGTTGCATTTTCCATCGTGGGTATGTTTTCTTCGCATGCTGTTGGAAGCCTCAGCGTGTTCTTCTGTGCTGAAATCACACCCACAGTAATCAGGTGAGACACTGGAGCCCCCCTCAGAAGACAGGGACAAAATTATCCTCATTTAATTGATAGTGGGCTGTGTAACTTAACACATTTTATGGGAAGGGAAGCCCCACATAATTGGAGACCTCACAGCAACTTGCGGGATGCTTTTTACAGTTGCTGCAGTCAGTCTGCCGAAGTAAATGCGTGTCTGTGTTTAGAGAGGCTTTGTTCTCCATGGCTCCACCTTGTGTCTCATCGTGGTGATGATCAGCAGGCCTGGCAGCACATGAATTGCAGCGTGGTAGGGTCTTAAATACTCAGCTGTACCAGTTTGTGTGGCTGAACATTGTCACTGGTTGACTAACTCTGCGGGATTTGTTCAAGCAGCGATCAGGTGAGTCTGCAGCTTGATATTAAAGGAGAAATTCCATGAGTGTGCAGAGGAGGGCATAGGTGCCAGCAATCCCTGCTTCCATAAGGGCAGGTTAACCAGGGCAGCTGCAGGGATGCTTCGGCGGAAGGGAGGTGTTGAAACATGTGGTGTAAATGCTTTTGGTGCACAGAGGTCCTCTGCAAGCCTGCCTCTCTGCCTTGATTGCAGATAAAGTTGTCTTTCTCTTCACATACAGATCTATCTTAGCAGAGACTCAAAGTTTTTCTAAAGAAGAGCACTTTCACCCTGGGAAATAGGAGAAATCAGACAAATGATCTTTGTTGGAGAGTTTCCCATAACACATCTTTGTATGGTCAGGTGTTCGTATCATTTTATACATGCACTGTTGCCTTCCACAGCACAAAGGTTGTGCTTCTGTGTTCTGGATTATGCTTTCAGCAATGCCACAGCAATTCAGGAGTCTGCTCTGGCTCCACTGAATTTCCCAGGAATGTAGGTCGTATGGGTGGGAGGGAGAGAGAGTGGAGGAAAGAGGATAGTTTATTATGTCCCCTCCAAATTATATGCCTTTTCAATAACTTTGCAAAAGTATTATTGCAAAACTGTCATCTGAGCAGCCAGAGTCTCCTTGCTTCATGGCCTTTTTCTTTCAGCCTATCTAAATTTGTGAATGTTTTTTACGGATAACGTTATTTCCACAGGAAAAGGCAGTGTGTGCAGTGAGATTATCCAGCAGCCCGAAACACTAACAGCTATTTATTTATGTTTGTGTCAACCAGTTTGGTGTTTGTATGCCTCTTTAATTTTCTCCTTGTTTCTGTTTGAAAGACATGAAGATAAGGAATTGACCATGTCAGCCAGGAGAGAATCTGCCAAGCAGGGTCAGATGTGCAGTCTGAACTTAGCAAGCTTTTTTCCCTTAAATCACTTATGTTGCTACAGGGAGGGGGAAAAAATCATGGCTGGGAGCCAAAATTCTGCTTCCCCTGACTCTGCTGGGTGACACCAGGCAAGTGACAACAGCTAGATATGCCTCAGGGTCCCGTCCCTGTTTATTTATAGAAATGATGACACTCTGCGCTGCTTTGCAATCCTACCACCACTGTAAGATGCACTCAGGGTTGTAATTAGGAGGTGTAGCTCAGGACAGTGCATAAATCTGTCTCAGGCAGAGGTGTGATTAAGCTGCCTTCTGTCTTGTCTTTTGGTGGGGTCTGGCTGCTCCCTCATAATCTGCTCTCCAGAATGCCACCCTGGATGCCCTTTGGGGGTTGCAACTAGATGATCTTTAAGGTCCCTTCCAACCCAAACCATCCAAAAATACTGATATGCTTTTGGTTGGATCTCGAGTAACCTTAAGGGAGGCAAAGAGAGCACTGGGGTTGTCTCTGGGATTTTCCTGATCAAATCCATTATCTGCAATCCCCCATCCCTGAGGGCGGAAAACAGCTCTGCCATTACCCGGGGTAGCAGTGGCATGATAGCAAACCCACAGCACCCATCCATCTCTGCTGCTCTGGTGTTGAGATGAACAGTTCCAGGTGGAGAACAACCAGATCTTCATCACCAAGAGGTGCCACCTGCTCCAGCAACATGAACGTTCCACGCTGTCATGTGTCACAGAGAGGTCCTTCAGATCTGTGCACTGCACCCCAGTCTCCTGGCAGTAGACAGGGTGGCTTCACCAGGAGCTACCCTTCTTTATACCAGGGACTTCAGTACAGACCTTTGTCCAAATGCTGAATTAAAGCACCAAGTGTCACTGATAGTTCATATGGAATAATCTTCCCACCACTACAGCCTGCATATCTACTAAATAGGAATATGCTGAACAAAATACAGCATGTCCTCATCCTCTGTGTACTCAGTTACTATAAAGTGAAAGATGGTTCTGTTTTGGTTTTTTTTAAATGTGTCCTGCTTTTGTGCCCATACAGCCAAAGGAATTAAGAGTGGGCAGTGATGGCTGAATTAGGGTCTTTTCCCATCAGTAGCTGCCTCAAGCCAAATTTCCAGGTGTTGAGGAAATTTTCCTGTCTGACCACCCAGGAGCCACTCGGCAGTCACATTCACACAGAAGGTCTGCACCAGTTCGCAGCCTCTTGCCTTGGGGTCCCTCTCCCCAGAGCTCAACCTGCAGCTGACACAGCACCTTGCACACCCAGCTACCTGCACTGGATGTACTCCTCAACACAGTGGGATGCAGAGCTGTTTACTGGGACCTGAACAAGGCCTGGCTTCTCAAAGGTGGTGCCTAGCTCCATGAGGCCAAGGGTATCCTGGTGTGTTACTGAAACTCTGACCTAGGGATTGAGTGCACTAAATGTCACTTATGTACAGGCAGGGAAAAACTGTGGAGGTTTTCAGGGACTGACAAGGAGAAGTGGCTGAGCTAGAAAACCTGGTTGGATTTCAGCGCTGGCCCTCCTTTTTTAAGGAGGCTGGAGCAGGTGCTCTATCAGCCTGGGCATCTCTGGCTCGCTTGTACTCTGAGCCATGCCATGTGTTGACCCCTTTGCTCAATGCAGACATGGCCATCTGAAGATGGGATTAACAATTCCCTGCTCTCCTGAGGAGTGCTGAGAAGACCCTTCCCTTAGGATGTCAGTGAGGATATCTTGCTGCTCTCTGGAAAAGCACTGAGGTAGCAAGCAAGGAAATTCTACCCCATGAACAAGCAGAACCTTTCTGAGGAAAAAATTTTGAACCAAGGTTCCTTTACAATTTGCCCACATTGGGACCATAAACCTCATGCAAACCATCCCTCTCTACTGTCAGTGGGTGAGCAGGGGCTGGGGAAGTGGCCCTGATCAATCATCCATGGGGCCATGCCATGGGAAAGCCCCCCACAGCAGCCCTTGTAGGCAGAGGGGCGAGGGAGAAAGCTGGGACTCTGTGGGTGCCAGCAGCCCTCGCACTCCCTCTCCAGGCTCCACTCTGCATCTGGAAAGTGTTTGAAGTACAGATGCTGGCCCCTGCCATGGAGGACCTCGTGCTGAGGAGGAGCAGTGCCCCAAAACACTCAGAGTGTTTTTCTTTTCCACCTGCTGCCCCTTGTCACCTGCAAAAACAGTGTGAATCATGAGGGTGCTGCCTCTCTCGCCCTGTAGCTGTTTTCCTGATGTGCACAGAAACAACAAAAAATTCCTGACAGTATTTTCAGTTTTCTCTTTTTTTTCCCCTTTCACATTTTCACATCTGCAGTGTAGTTAGGACACTTACCAAAATGTACTTTCAAGCCTTTTTCTGCAAGGTTTTGATGGCACTGGAAAAAGTAATGCCTACTCTAATTACTGACGTCATATGGAAAAACTTCTTTTTCCCCCCTGCAAATCTGAAGCCACTTGACCCATAAATGACAGAGCTGTCTTTGTTGTTGCCTTTTCCTGTTTTCTTTCAGCTTGCTTGATGTCCTTCTACAGCAGCATTTAAAACTCACCTCAGGTCCTTCTCATGGGACTTGAGATACAATTTAGCCATAGCAATCACTGATGTAAATGAGCCCAGCTTTTGTTGCTCCAGAGCCACCTTGGAGAGAGATTTGCCATGCATTTGGGACTGGTTGTGTCAGTTACTCATGTGAGTGTGTTAATGAAGTTGCAGGGAAGCCGGTTGCACAATAGTTACATTCAGCTGTGCTTCTAAATTGCCATTGGAAAGCTGGCAAGTTTTTAATAAGGGCTTTTGCAGCATTTGGGGAAGTCACTGTTGTCTGTGGAAGATGCTCTGCTGAATCTGAGAACTGGAACATACGTATGTGAATTTTTGATCCAGTCAGTGTCCCAAGAGCATCTTTTGAAACCTACGTTTGCTGTCCTTTGGCTGTCAAGTAAGCAGCAGTGGATTTTGTGATTTTGTGAAAGGATTGAGTGAAGATTAGCTTTACCAAGATGGCTGGCTGAGTGAATTTGGCATTTGTAGGTTTATGGTACAGTGATTTCCAGTATGCTTAATAGTCAGTGAAACTGGTTTTTCCCAAGTATTTGATGTAAAGCAGTCCATTTGCCTTCTGCAAGTTGCCTTCTGTAAGAGCCAGTTTTTACTGATAATAACAGCTCTGCACTGGGCCAGGAACTGAACACCTGAGCCCCTCTGATCTCCAGAGGGTTTGGGAATAGATGGCATCTCCCAGAGGAAGTGTAGGAAGCGTGTTGCCCGCACAGGCTTGGTGGGGAAGCAGAGTGACAGTGATTAAACTTTCAGGGAGGTCTCCCTCTGCAGGCAGCAGGGTCTTTGGAAAATAAAGGACAAGCTGCCACTCTCGCAGATTTTGTTAAAATGATCCATTTAAGGGTGACATTCTGCTGGCAGGAGACCTCAGCCGTGCCACAGGAGGAGGGAATGGCCTGTCCCAGAGAAACACCTGCAGTGCCACTTCTGTGTGGCGTCACCCAGCAGAAACAGACCCAGGACTGCGAGGTGTGCCAGGCCTGCCTGCACCAGGGCCTGGAGAGATACTGATGAGCAAGACAAGGAATTGCGAAAGAGTTTGCTTCCACAGCCAAGCATCAGGAGAGAGCGCTGAATTGGTCTTTCACAAGCAGCTTCTGTGCCTCTAGCTGGAGGAAGATGAGCCTATTTTCACACCTTTTTTTTTTTCTGAAAATTATGCATTTTATTACGTCATCAGTGTGTTGAGAAGTTCCAGCCAAAACATGATTTTGTGCAGAAAATATTTCAGCACTCAGTGTTTGGTATAATGGATCGAGGCAGTGGCTTGTAAAGTCTAATCTCCTGCTTCCACTGCTGAATGGTGCCAGATATTTTAGAGGCAGCCAAAATTGACTTCTGCACTTACTGCTCATTGGTGTGTCTTGTCTAAGTGGAGAAGGGTGGCATGCAAAGCAAAATCTGGTTTTCCTCCACTGAATGTGGGAATACTTGGAACTGGGAGTGCTTTAGAGTCCTGTGTACACACTTTCATGGTAAAGCATCTCATCTTCTTATGTGGGGGCCGTTAAATGTGTGTGAAATGATACTTGAGTGTAATTATTTTCCCCTCTGCTTCTATTTGCAGGGGAGGCGGGCTGGGGCTGGTCCTGGCCAGTGCAGGCTTTGGCCGCCTGACCGCCCCCATCATGGAGCTCCACAACCAGAAAGGCTACTTCCTCCACCACGTCATCTTCGCCTGCTGCACACTCATCTGCATCATCTGCATCCTGCTGCTGCCGGAGAGCAAGAACCAGAACCTGCCTGAGAACATCCCGGATGGGGAACATTACACCCGGCAGCCCCTCCTGCCACACAAGAAGGGGGAGCAGCCCCTGCTCCTGACAAACTCTGAACTCAAGGATTACTCTGGCCTCCATGACTCAGCAGCTGTGAGTGACGGGATCTCGGAGAACACCACTGCCAATGGGATGAAGTCGATGTAACTGGGTGGATTTTTTTCCTTCTCCTTTTTTTTTTTTTAATTATTTTATTTCCCTTTCTTATATTTCTTCTCTTCCTTTTGTATTTTATTTGATGCTGTTGTGCGGGAGGAGTAGCACTTTGGGCAAAGGTGTTTTGCACAGATTTTACAAACCAGTGATGGAGAAGACACAAACTTAGAGGAATTCAACTCTGCTACTAAAGCAAATTTTTGCATCTTCAACGGTCGTGCAGATTACTCTTGAAAAAGCTTTGGGGGAAAAGACTCATTGGAGAAAAGACCTGGCTGGCCGTTGCCCTTCAGAACTCTTTTTTTTCCTGCCATTAAATATGTATATTTATTTTGATTTATTCTCAAGAAGCACTTTATTTCCTTTTCCTTTCATAGATCACAAAAATGAAGCCATCTTATAGGAGGTGCAGTCATTCCAAGAAAGAAACCATGGGGGGAGGGGGAATGTTGTTTTCTGTTTTGTTTTTGTGTTTCTTTAAAGGAAAGAGGGATCCACTGCAAAGTTGAATTGACTTAAGCTTAGACTTGTGCAACATTCTTCTGCCTGTCTAGAAAGTCCAAGTGCCCAGATTGCCTGCTGTGTTTGTATACACTAAAAAAAAGGAAAAAAAAGAAGAAAAAGCAAAGAAAACCTGCTGTGACTCAAACTCTGACTGCATTTTAGGCAGCTTATATATGTCTTTATAGCCCATGTGCACTTGAAAATTACTTTCTAAATTAGTCCTTTTTTGTTTTCACCAAATGCATTGAAGAAAATCCTACCCAAACAAGCTGATTTTTCAATGAGAATCAGCTTTCTGTATATTAAGAGTATATTAATCTATTTTAGGTGGTTGCCACTGGTCTTCAATAGTAACGTAGATGATGCAAATGATTTGACTAATGATGCAAAAATGAATTTTGCCAAGAATGGTTGTAATTATCAGGAGGCCCAGGATCTCTGACTGCTCCCGGAAAAGAGCATAAACCAGCAAGGATAAAGAGTAAGGAGCATGGGCAATGATCTGTACCTTTATTCCAAAAGGCAGCACAGCTGGGATTTCTGCTCCTGGGAAATGAGTGTGCTGGTATTGTCTTAAGTGTTTTTAGAACCAGGGTTTGGGTTTTCAATTTAAGTGGACAAACTGCCTAAATGACTGTTGGAAAGGAATGAATTTATAGCCTGTGAATAATGGCTTACTGAGCTGTCTTGGGCTCTTAGGCATGTGTTCTCGTTCTGGCCCAAGAATATACAATGAACCCACCCTTATTTCCACACTTTCCCAACTGTTCTTGTAAGATTTTAGTTCAGGAAAAAAGTTTACTTAAATTGGATCAATTCTACACAAAGTGAACATCCAGTTAACCTCCTGCTGTGCAGATGGCACTTTGATAGTGGCCACTTGACTTCTGTCCTCCAGCCCCCCAAACCAACTATTTCCTTCGGCCATTGGCTTTTGGTTCTCACTCAAGAGAATATCGTGAGGATCTAGTTCAGTGCAAGGACTCTGTAAACAAACAGCTTTCTTGCACTGTAGTTAACCCCCCCTGTTCTCCCTCCCTCTTCTCCCTTCTCACTCAGGCCATCCATTAGTGATTGCTCGGTAGTGCAGATGTTCAAACAGAGCAGCCGGATGTCAATGTTGTACTGAGTGTCCAAATGATTGCCACTTTGTTTGATGTACATCTTGCGTTCATATGCAGGGGAAGTGCTCATTTGCACTTTCCTCCTCTACCTTCCCTTCCCCTTCCTCCCTTGCTGTATATATTGTCGATTAACTACTGTACCTAATGATTTCCATCCTCCATTAGGCTGCCGATGTCCTCTTACAGTCCCCAATAAATCAGAGATCCACGCTCCCCAGCAGGCCATGCAGTGAAGTAGCACAGCCTCAGATGCTGACGGATGCAAGGGGACAGGTAGACCTGCAGAAGCGACAGAGGTGGTTGTGTTCGGCGTAACAATGTTGTCCTAAAGCTGCTAATTTTTACAGAGGATGATGTGGACGTTTGGGTTCTTCTTGAGCCTGGTAAGAAACACTGGACCAGTTGATGGTAGTTTTGCCCAGAGTTACACTACTGGTTTTTTTCACCTTTGCTAGACTTGCTGTGACAGCAAGTGTCTGATCTTCCTTACACTCAAGTTTTATTGTCAGGCTTGAGTGCGGCTGCTTCTTTCTGTTCTGTGCCGAGACCTTTGCAGTCCGTGTTCACCTGAGGAAAGAACCCAGCCCTTCCCCACTCGTGCAGTATTCACGTGCCAAATTAGTGCAATATCTTTTGCCTTCAATGCGAGATGCTTGTTGCAAGCCACACACATTTGGGGACGAAAAAATGGGTTCACAACAAAAAGTTGAAGCAAAACAAGGCTTCAGGGAAGAGAAAAAGGGTCTGAGAGCAGAGAAGGTGCAAGCGCAGAGGCAGAAAGCAGCGTCCTGCCATCCATCATGCCGTGGAGCCAGTGGCTCCTTCCTTCGTGGTCTTCTTCGTGGCCCGTGTGCCCAAGCTGCGGTACAGCTCTTGTAGACCATCCACAAGCCTATAAACCCGGCTGCTTCCAGCACTGCCAGTGGTCCTGGTGAGCTCACCGCTGTTGTCCACAGCGCTTTATCGTTTCCTATTCTGGTGGTTGCTCTCCGATGACAGACAGGCACAGGGAAAATAATAGTTGTTTAAACATACCAACATTTAGATAGTAAATACACTAGGTGACAGGAACATGCAGCAATCTTTTTTTTTTTTTTAAGGAAAAAAATCTTACGAAGTTGATTTGATTTGCTGCTTTTTTGGGTTTTTGCCTGAAACCAGGTAGTCGGTACTGATCTGCAATGAAGGGAGCCTCAGCTTCTCTAGTTGGTCTGGCCCTCTGCCTCTGTCACAATAAAGCAAAAACTAATTTCCTGCCTTGGCAGTTCCAGTTTTGCTCCTTTTCCTGAAAACATGAACACTTCTGTGATGATTATGTTCTTCCACACATGCTCATGGAGTTGGAAAGCATTCACTAAACCGATCTTGTGTGGAGGAGTCAGGTACCAGGTGATGCAGCAGGGCAGAAAGGAAGCATGGGGATGCTTGCCCTGCCTTGTCCAGTCCTGTAGCAGGACAGGGCTCTCTGCTGGGGTCCCAGCCTGCTGCACCATTGGCTCCTTGGCCATGTCTCCTCTGCAGCCATCACCAGGAAAGGCTTTTCTCAGGCGGCTCTTTCTGGCCACAACAGGGGAAGCAGTCCAAGCTGTCTTGTCCATTTTTGGCCTTTTTCTGTGAACCTTCAGTAACCTCTAAGCCCATCAGTAGATTTTTCTTTGGGTTTACCATTTAAGGGCTTTCTCCATCTTTGTAAGTTCAAACAAAAATGTGAAGTGACATTATGCTTGATCTTGGGGGTTTTGTCCCCCTTTTAAGGTTTCAGTACTGCTTTTGTTGCCAGACACACTGCAAACGGATAACAGTCGCCCGTTCGCGAGTGTTCGTGGCCACTCTGAAAGGGGGTTGTGTGATTTACTTTTGGGTTTCACTGAGCAGGCTTTTTTTGTTGTCATTCTTTTTAGTGGAAGTATTCTACTCAACTGTTGCCACTTCCTGGAGCCAAACACTTTATTGGTCACCAAATTGGAAGCAGAAGTGCCATTAACTGAACTCTGTGAATGTCAAGTCAAGTTGCGCCTGTAGCTGGCACATAAGACAACACTGTTGAGTGGGGGGATGATCTCCCCCACTGTAATTTTTTTTAATTTTATTTTATTTTTTAAGAAAAAAAATGAAATTACAAACCTCATTTTAAATGTATTGTGTAAAATGTTTCAGGAAAGGAGTACAGTGTGTTTTGTCTAGTGGGCGAGATCTCCCTCCCCATTTCAGTTTCTGATGAAGTTTTAAAGAATCGTGTTACTGTATGTTTTGATCATGAATAGTCTGGTGGTGCTTCCTCATAGCACAAGCTTAAATCAAGTACTGAAAACAGTCTTACAAGCTAAATGTCTGCATGATGTTACATCTGTTGTACCTACTGAGAAGAACTTTGTATGTAAATGTACAGAATAAAATGACGTTGTCCCATCAGTTTGCTCTCCCTGGTCTGGCTCCCTTGCAGTGAATTCTCAAACACCCAGCAGCTGCTGATGCCTCAGCGAACAGCCCTATCTTGCTCTACAAACAGAACGAGCTGTTTGAAAATCAGGCTAATTAAAACAGCACATTGATTTGCAACTAATTATCCTCTATAGTCAATTACAGAAGCATAGCTGACTCTACTTCCTGGATGGTGTAAATTAAAAAGAAAATACCCTTCAACAGTTGCTTTTTGGTATTCTGATCTTGAACTGCGGCCAAGGACAGGCAGCTGTTCCCACCAGGTAAGGAGGGGCCCTCTGCACCCACACCAAATCTGAGACGTTGAAGCCACTGGCGGTTCAAACCCTTTTGGACAAGAGAATCAGCAGCAGTTGTGCTTTCCACAGCAGCAGCCTCCCAGTTACTTTTTAATTGCTGACTGTGGCACCACGGCAAGGTAAATCCATCACTTTTCTGTAGGTGCTTAGGACAGCTGTCTAGCAGCAGCACTAGCAGTTTTGGTTTGTATCAGAAGCTGATGCTTGAGCTCGAGTCAGGGCTCAACTCGAAAAAAAAAAAAGAAACCCCCAAAAACCTGGATAGTTAACTCCTAGCTGCCATCTCAGCAAACAAAATAGCCCATGGATCTCCCTCTGAAAGGATACCCATCCTACCTGAAAGCAAGTCCAGAATGTAGCAGCAGGATGTTTTTCATTGGTGGTCATGGTAGCAGACCTCTTTGATTTTATGTATATGCTCAATTTACACGTGATGCTCTTCTAGTAGCCTGACAGATTTATCTATTGCTCCAGAACTCAGCTGCTGCTTTTTCCTTCTTTGTAGTCCTCAGGGATGCAAAAATAATCCTTTGTGAAACCCTTCTAGTGTTCTTAGTGCTCAAGGGATGGAAGCAAATCCAGTGTTTAGCACCAGTACTACAACCAAGAGGGGCTAAAAGGAGAAAAGTAACACTCATGTCACAGCTTTACCATACAAAAATGTGGGGTTTCTTTATTTGAACACTAAAAGCTGCTATACTCTGTTCAGTGCTAGTACACAGTAGATTAATTCTATAGATAGCATTTGGAACTGATTTCCCATTGAATCCCAGTCCTGCATGGAGGCCAGACTACCACATGCACTTTTACAATGATGGTTATCCATTGCAGCATCCATTTGTTATCCTACTTAGCAGGGTAGCAAAAAAAAAAAATTCTGCTTTGAAATTAAAAATTCAAATTGTGTTTGGGAAAAAAAATCCAAGCCAAGTGTATCTATATTTAATAACAACCACAAATTCAGTCAAAATAATATAAAAGAAATATACTAACTTAATGTCAGTGTGAAAATTGCAATCATTTTTTCTGAAACAAAACCTTCATCTTCTTTTACAGTGACGCGCAGTCAAAACTTCTCTGGAAAAGCTGTCATTTCTTCTTTGATCCTGTTTTCTATAAGTAAGGTGAAATTGCTGTCTGTGTTTTGAAGATTGTAGCTGACAAATATCTGCTTTTTCGTCTTGCTGGCTAAAATACAAAACAGAGTAGTCAGCCATAGTTTATTATATAAAAATGATGATAGTATTTGAGCAAGCCTCTTAAAAAGCTGCATCATGCAGATTTCTCAGATGATGTTCTCCACTCCTGCTGTGCTGGGTGCAGTTATAAAGGAATAGCAGAATGAGTCCCTGACCACTGGGGTGTTGGGCAAGACTTTGCACATCACAGAAGTGAACAGTGTAAGACTGGTGACTGTCAACTAGTTTTTGACCTAATGCAAGACACCATTAGTCACTGGAAAGCCTTGCTTGCAGTGCTCTTAGAGGATTTTTGGACTAATATATTCTTAAATATCCTACATTGTAAGTGAAACCACAGGCTGTACTGGACTCTTAGCACTGAAATTCAGAGCTGGTAAATCTGGGCTGTGTAAAACATGAGAGGGAAAGCACACAATAAAGTGATCTGGCCCCAGTTAACTACGTTCTATTATGAACCCCTTAAAAGGCCCCAAAAACCTATGCACCAGTTCTGTCTAAGCTTGCTGTCAACTTTATTTCATTTAACCGCTATTCATACAGTGTCCATGAATGCTCCAAGAGTCTGGAGAGCCTTGGTTGAATAGGATGAAGCCAAGCACAAGTTCCAGGCTACTGTAATGACAAGTACCTAGAGAGAGGTGCTACAAAATCAAGAGCTGCCTTCCATGACAGAGCTAATTAACAGTGACAAAAAAAACCTGTCCAGTGGGACAAGATGACTTAATTATCAGAGTAGAAGAGGTAACACCAAGAAGTGTTTTATAAATAAAATGCCATCCTACTTAGATTTTACCACAGTAACATAGCAAATTTGTGACTCTTTTTATATATTACTGAAGCTAAACTTTGTGAAAAATGTAAGCACCATATAGGAAAAACAGGCAT
The DNA here is from genome assembly GCA_013400655.1 of Mystacornis crossleyi. Lineage (NCBI taxonomy): Eukaryota > Metazoa > Chordata > Aves > Passeriformes > Timaliidae > Mystacornis > Mystacornis crossleyi. The sequence continues at coordinate 6,171 of VYZQ01034319.1, read as the reverse complement.
TAAATTTAAATTGAGTTGTGTAAAACAGAAGACAAAAAAATAGTATTTGGGTCATGAGATATTCTTGTCAGGGAATGAGCTGGGAGCTAATGATCCCAGACACAAATCAGACTATTCTGAACATTCAAAAATATCATCTGAATTTTTAAAATTTCAAAATAGAGACACCAGGACTTCTAAGATCTCAGTCCTTTCTAAATAGGAAAATAAAGAGTTAACTACAGAAAACCCATATATATGTATGTATAAAATATAGTTAAACAACTCCTTTGAGGCGTTTTCATTATGTAAATGAATTTATTATTGTTTTCCATTCTAACAGGTTACCAGTTTCCGGACTCAGTAAGTAGAGCTGCTTCTGAAATGCAAGGACTCATTTGCCTTTTAAGACTTGGCACTACAAAATGCTGATATAATGCAGCATGGTGCTCTGATTGCAAAAATTAGCACCCGGCATTGGATTTTTATCTTATTTATTTTATACCTGCTTGGTACAAAGCAGCATGTTTTGTAAGCACTAGTGCTTCATCATCATGCCCTAAATGAATGCAATGCTAATTCTGAACTAATTAATACCATTATCCTAGCTAACAAAACTATACAGTGCACTGCAGTATCAAAACTCAGCTCCTTAATTATGTTTGCCTATAGAGTCTCTGGGATGCTGTTCCAGTTCCCAGGAACAGTGTGAATCTGTGAATCCCTCTGGGCTGCCTGTGCCAAGGACCTCTGCTTCCAGGGCTGTGCCCCAGCTCTGAGGGGCAAAGGGACCTTTTCTGTCCCTACTTCCTGTGGATTCAGTTGGACATGTGCACTCTTGTGGAAAGGACAAGAGGGCAGATCTTATGCCTCTGTGGAAGACCATCTGCAACTTCAGAGTAAAGCAGAAAACTGCAAAGGACAAGGCTTACCTAAAAAGCTCTCCAGCAGGTCTGCTTCCCATGCAGCCTGGTTAATAACCCCTGTTCCACTGGCTCTTCAAAGTGGAGGAAAAACTTCCTTGACAGCCACTGTCCGTGATGTGCTGAGTGCCAGGAGAAAACTACAGCAGCACAGATTGCTCCTACAACTTCATGTACAGGGCAAAGGCCCAAATCAAAGCTTTAAGAGGAGCCCAGTGGGAGCAGAAGAGGCAGAATAAGTGTTAGGTGTAAGTTTGTAGACTGCTCATGCTGCAAAAGAGGTGGTGGAAATGAACAGTGCCCAGCTGAGAAATACTCGAGGCTGAGGTGATCTTCACCAAGACTCTGCCAGTCCCTACAGAAGGAAGATTGAAGGCAAGGCAATAGCCGGTACTGCAGCCCCAAGCACTGTGATTTCAGGATATGCAAATGAGGGAGGCACTAATGGACAAGGACTTCCTCAAGAACTGGCTTCCAGCGTCCTACAGGAAACAATCTTAGAATTTGGGTTTACTGACTAGTGAGACACATCTTGTGCCAAAGCAATCAGGCAGGACGGTGGGAAGCAGTCCCTGCACGTCTTACAAGCAGATATAGACAGATATATATAGAAAGAGGAACAGGAATGAGGCATACATGTCTTCAGCAACAGAAAAGAAAATAAATCGGAAATAAGGAAGGAGATAGAGCCAAAACACGAAATGCAGCTGTTGTGGCTAGGACCCCTACCAAGCTATAAAGAAAACTAACGGAGAATGTGTGCGCTGATGCACAGCAGCACTGAAACTCCTGCTCCAGGGCAGGACACCTGACATTGCAGGAACACATGGCCGATGATGGAATGCAACTGGCAAGTATAAGAAATGAAAATAGTTATGTGCAAATGGCATTGCACGCTACTCCTGTTAGAGCCTGTGAAGACAAGAAACTGCACGGAAAAAATGGTGACAAGCATGAGGACGGGGAGGGGAGGGGAGGGAAAACTGCCTGCCTGAAGGTTGCCACGTCAGGATGGTTAAAAAGGCTACCTTGGAAGTACAACTACAAGTCAGACTTGGCTGTGAATAGCATCTCTGTTATTACAGGTTTTGTGGGAGTAACAAGGTTTTAAATTCCCAAAGGAAAACTAAACACCAATATCAGCAAAGCTGGGTATTTCTAGCAGAGGTGGAACACAGATTTCCTTACCAAGCACTTTGTGAACAAAGATACAGGGATGCTTGTTGATGATCTTGCAGATCCACTGGTCTCAGGATAAATTAATTAATTAATTAATTTGAACTAAGTGACCATGAGTTGACCTAAATTGCTGAACTGACAAAAGCCAGCCTAAATGCTAAGGTGTGGGATTTCAGAAAGATGTATTTCTTCTCTCAGAAGCTCAGGTGAAGAGCATGCACATAATTATTCAAAGCCAAAAGTGTATTCTTGACTTTCTCCTTGGAACCAAAGGTGAAAAGGTCTATAGGCCTTCCTCAAAATAATATACCTTAAGCAGGATCACACAAGCAAGAACAGTATATATAAATAATATGAAAGGGGCTGACTAGCAAGGAAACCTGCAACCCAGTGCAAAGATGGCATGGATACAGAGGAACATGGACCAAAAGGCTAGCTGGGCCACAGCTGGCTCAGAAGTTTATGATGAAACAACAAAAGACACCTAAAGACACAAAGATAGAGAAAATAGGAAGATGTATTATACTCCAAGGATGAAGAGTAACTTATAGACCAGTGCCAAGCAACAGTATCAGTTCTCAGTAACAAAGCATGGGAAATTAGTAAGGGAAATAATGAAAGCACCTAAAGAAAAAAAATAATGAAAGGTAAGAAAAAAAGACAGCAAAACTGAGACAGCTCACTAGAAGAAAAGTCAGGTGACTCAGGCAGCCTCTGTCCTAGAACACTGAGAGAAGTAATGGAAGAAATGGCAAGTTATTATGAACTTCAGCTATGAAATATGTAATAAATCTTTAAAGAGTGAAGATAGCAAGCACATGTACAAAAAATCCCAAAACGTGTGTGGGAATCACTAAAATTACTTAGAGCTGTCAGCTGGGCCCCAATGCTACACAGAAGATTAGAGCAAGATTCAGAAGAGACGAGTGACAAGGAGACCAAATGGAAAGTGGAATAAACTATTACACTTTATCCAAAGTAAATCCTCTCTATACTTTTACTGACTGACTTCCTAAGGATAAGGAACCAATTACACATAAAGAAATCACGTTATACAGTACCCCATAAAATTATTGCCTAAAGTGGAAAGGATTGAACTCAGTGCGTATAGAAAATGGTGCCACCAGGGTCGACTAAAACAGTGTTTATTAGAAGAGAAGTCATCGTGAAGAAGAAAAGATGCTAGCACTGTTTTTCAAAGATCAGTCTTGTAATGCTTTTTTATATGTGGCCATGGAGGAGAAGGAGGTGTAGACTCATGGAAGCGCCTGACAATACAAACTCAGGACATACTGCCTGAAATGGAGATCAGCACACAGATCATTAATAATTCTGTGGCCTTTCCAACTGAAACAGAAGACGTAAGGTGAGCTTGAGCAGCTCAGCATGTTGCTTTTAAAACCTGGTAACAAGCACATCAGCAGTTCACCACTTGGAGCTGCACCAGCCACTGGTGGGTGATGATGAGTAACCAGCATGACACAGCTGTCAGAGCTGTGAAGGTGCTAGGATGCACTAGGCCGTGTATTTTTATCTTTTTAGTAGGGACATGGGAGTTTGCAAGCTGTCATTAAGATTTAGGATTTCAGCTATTGCAGTAGGTGTAGCATGCTTCACGTGATGGGAAAGGAGGCATCCCCAGTGGCACCTTTTAGGGTCAGTCAGATCAAGCACAGCCATCTGTGAGACAACCCCGGACTTTCCAGGCCAGAACTTGTTGGGATGTGGAGGATAAAAGGTGCCAGATGTGATGAGGATTGGCTTCATCTTCAGGTAAAACGCACTTGCCTGGCATGACGGACACCTCGCCCACAGCACAGCAGTGTCACAGGTTTACAGAGAGGAGGTCACTCGAAACGCCACTCGACAGGTGCAGCTTGTGCTGCCCCTGCCTCGCAGCCACAGGCAGGATAAGGATAATAAATAATTCACTCTTGTTAGTGCACGGCGTGCCAAGGCCGCTGACTCTGGTGCCGCAGACTCGTACACGAGTGCAAAAAAAAAAGGGAATCGGTGGATTGGATGGAAGCTGCCGCAATCTGCAGCAGTGGAGGCTCTGCGGCCGGGGCAGCGCGCACCGCGTCCCTCTGCGCCCACCCAGCCCGGGCTGGTGGCTCAGGGCCACCAGAGAGGCACGGCCCGGACCCGACCCGCGTGTTCCCGGCGGGAGGCGGCTCCCCCGCACCCCCGCGGCCCGGCCGCGCAGCCGCCGCGCCCGCACCTACCCAGGCGCTGCGCCAGGCAGGAGGAGGCGGTGTCCGAGGGGTCCCCCAGGAGCGAGGCGGCCACCGGGATGCTGTCCTGCAAGCGGAGCACAGCACAGGGCACAGCTTAGTCCCGACAGCGCGGGCTAGGGGCGGCGGGGCCACCCCCCAGCGCCGCGGGGCTGCGGCGGGCAGCCGGGACCCCGGCAGCGGCACTCACACGGGGGCTGCACTTGGCG
>VYZQ01034315.1:24698-40606 GCA_013400655.1 Mystacornis crossleyi | reverse complement strand
AGCAGAGATGAAAAAAAGAAAGTTATTTCATTTTCACTTAAAAAAATCCAGAATACTTTCTCTTTGAACACTGTCATTCAAGGATTATTGAAAATATCAAAACTTGATAGAAATAAAGGTTAATTTTTTTTTTTTTAATTTAAAATAACCTTCACACATTAGAAAGATACCAGCTCTTTCCTGGAACAAGAGACTGAGTGAGGAAGAGGGAGGGAGAGAGCAGTTAATTTCAGGAAAATGAAAGAATTATCTGCCTTCAATTTAAACAATGAAGGGGAAAAATAATCAGAAAGAAAGTGAAAGTTTGTGCTCTTGACATGATGGAAATTGTGTATAGTATTACACTAATGACAGTTTGCAATCATTTGATTATAGTCAGGCAGATGGTGCTTCAAGTGTCACGTGACAGAACCACATGTTGTTCAGGTTGGAAAGGATAGAAATAATAACATACTTGTAAGAATATTTGAACTACTTCTGTGGCTATGTATCTCTGAAGTTACTTAATATTTCCTATATTCTCAGGAAAAAAAAGTAATTCTGTAGAGATTTCATTTTAAAATTGGATCAGAATAGCAGCCTTTGAATTGAGCCCTGTTAAATGTTTGCCCAGCACTTTACACATAAGGCAATAATATTGTGCCAGTTTTCAGAGGAGACAGAGATGTGACAGTAGCAATGCACAAACTCACACTGAAGAATTCTATTCTTATAGAAAAAAAGGTTAATTCATTTTAATGTGTTTCAGTGGTGAATGTGATAAAAGTAGTGATAGAAATCTATCTTTCTTTTCTGAAGAACGTGTGACATGGCAATATTGACAAGAACTTGAAAAAAAAAGTCTGTGTAAGTGGTATCAGGAAAGAAGGAAAGGTGGAAAAGCACAGCGGGGAAAGATACTCTGAAAACTGAAAATAATTTTGAAGACTCTCTCTAAGGTGTGGTTAGGATAGTAAGACTTACTAAGTTTTTTTAAGTTTCTTGAGAAGTTATTGGATGAGCATAGTTCATGTATTTTTATCAGGCAATTTTTTGCACTACCTATTACAGGAAGAGGGAATAGCAGAGAGTCTGTAATGAAAAGACCTTGAGGATATCAAGGATTCTCTCCTAAAATAATAGACATAGAAGACAGAGTCCTGCTGATGTTCCTCACTGGAGTTAAATTTTCAAAGGACCAGGCACTGTAGAACTTGTACACATCCTCAAAAATAACAGTTGTGTCAGGATCCACAACTGGAGAGCGAGAAATGTTCACAGGTTTTTTAAGAAAAAGAATGTAAATGGGTTTTGTTGTGATTGTTGTTGTTTAAGAAAAACTTCAGTATGTTGAAGTTTTCCTAATGGCTTCTCTGAGAGAACGATGAACACTAGAGCAATGCTGATGTACTCCAGCCTGAAAAGGAAGAAGTACTTGATTTTTGAAAAGAGCATTCTTCTGTATCAAGGAGAACAACAAAATCTCCCTTCACTCTTCCAAGACAAAAAAAAAAAAAAAAAAAAAAAAAAAAAAAAAAAGGGGAAAGGGGGGAAAAAAGTACAAGTTCTCAGTTCAAAGTGAATGTTTGTAATAATTACCGTATAAGCACATTTATGATTTTGTTGCTATACAGTCACTCTATGTTTCTAGTGATTCTGTGCTAAATTCAACTTCTCCCTCAGGAACATATAATGAATCAGTTGTCATAACTGCCCAGAAAATGAGGGATACATAGGTCCAGAATTCTAAATCAGCTAACAGGGTGGGTCTATTTAATTTATCTTTTCTGGAGCATATTAGGTTTTAATTTCCTGAACTATCATATCTTCATTAAAATGAATTTTTATTGTCCAGCTTTTCCTGGCCATCAGATTAAATACTGTTAGAAACAAATCCCACTTTCATGATCTATCTCCTAGGCATCCTCTCATACACAGGACCCCTCCAGGTTATTGAACTGTGGAAATTGTGGACTCCACAAATTCAGGAGTCATTACTGGATCATGTTCTTTTCAGTAAGCAAGAAGTAATTCAGTTATAGAAGTGGGTTTGTTACTGATTGGGCAGCAAAGCCCATTCAATAAAAATCTGACTTACATATTTGATTAACACCATGCAACCTGTTCTGGGGGTAATATTAAATGTAGGCTTGTGTGAACTATGCAGTAGAAATTGCTTTAATGTGGCAGTGGAACTTATCATCCCTCTCTGAATTCAAGTTGTGGTTGAACATTTTTACTTTTGAATTAATTCTTTTAGTGACTGTGAACAGAGGAAACATCTTTCACTCCATACTCTCTCATAGAACTTACTCCAGGAGCTTAGCAAAATAGAGGGATTTTCAAAGCCTTTTGAATATATTGCGTAATTTCTAGATATAGTGTATCCTTTTATTGGCTCACTTCACTTGGGTTAGACTTCTCACAGTATGCCTGTTCTTGATGGGACAGTACTGACAGAAGAATTTCTTGATGAATATGTTGATGTTGATTGATGGAGCAGTGGAGCTGAAGACAGAAGCAGTAACCTACTTTCCTAAACAAACACTGAAACAGTTTCTCACATTCTTTGTTCAAGTGTTGTAGAAAGGGTATATGAAGTAGAAAATGGGGGCAACACAAGTTTTAAGTATTCATAACATATTTGTCTTCAAAAGGAGCCGGGCAGAGGTTCTGCTGTATAAAGCTGGCTGAACCCCAGGGTACAGCTGCTGCACTGCAGAGAGAGGAGTGCAGCAACAACAGAGCCTGTAAAAATAAACACATGTGAAGCCTAAACTGCTGAGTGCTCTAGAGATGACAGCAAATTTTATGTAGCAGATATAACCTTTGCCTTGAAGCTGTTCAAAAGTGGAATGTCTAGTGACATCACATGCCATTGCAAGTTATTTGGAAGGCCAGAGATGAAATACAAATAGCAATTTAGATAAATTTTTTCCTAACCCAAATGAGTGGTGGTAAAATGCACAATTAGCACATCCTCCTGAGACAAAACGTGATCAGAACCCATTGAGACAAGTAAAAGCTCTTTTCCTGTCAAATGAAAAACACTAACTTTGATTACAAGTGTTATTTTCATATTTGCATACTAAGTCATTAGTACTATTTAGCATTTCTTCCTATTTGCTTTTTTCTGTATTTCCAAGCACTGGAATGAAAGAATGACCCTGGAACTCCTTTTTCCTGAAAAAAAAATTACTGTGTGGTTATGTGTAGTCTCTTGATCTGTTGTGTGATACAAATTTCTGACAGAACAGTGGAAAGACATAAACTTTCAGGAAGATATCAAGTGAAAAGACACACTTGTTTTTTTCCTCAAATCATTATTAATTCCTTTTTTATGTTACCTTGTAGTATTCATGCGGATTTAGTTTTTTATTTATCAGGTTTTTTTATGAGACCAGAATAGGAAAGTACAAAACTAAAATTTGTATATATCAGTAGTACTTCACTACTTAAATTTTTTACTATTTACCTCTCTAGCTGTCTTGATTCCAAATTAGTACACCCCAAAAATCACTTTAAAGAAAACGCCTTTGAAACAGCAATTAATTTGTACATCAGGTGCATTCTAAAAGATTAATTTGCTTATAAAAATAGGTTTTAAAGGGGTTTTTATGTCGTTGGTTTTTTGAGGGTTTTATTGAACTGTGAAACAATTTTAAAATTAGTCATAATTCTTCATTTTAATCAGAAAAAGTTGCAGGAATTTGGCATTGACATGACCAAATATATCCAGATCACTTAGTCTTTGAAGTCTTTTTGGAATAAGAGCAAAGGTATTTATTTACATGGATAGAAATCCTGATTATTCTTTCCATCTTCTTGAGGAAAAGAGTTTAAGTATCGCTGATAGTCTACTCGTCAAATATGGTATGATTGCAAAAAACATAGCTTTAAGAGAAAAAAGGGACCAAAAAAGTAGTCATTTACATTTATTGTAAGGAACTTATGAGGGGTTTGTTACAAAATACAGATCAAAGCAGGAACATCTCTAATTCAAATAGTCTATTTAGTTTGTAACTTGAAAAATCTGAGTTTAATATTTTCTGTAGTGATGTAAATCTAAGCAGATTATTTACTTTTCTTAGACTTCCAGTTCAGAGTAGAATCCTCCACTACTCTTAAGATTTTTCTCAATGTGAACTTTTTCTACTTAACAATGAGAATGTGTTTGAGGATAGCATAAATTCAATGCAAATTTCTCTCTCTGTTTTTGGTAATTGAATGAACATTTTGTGAATTTTAATGAATATCAGAATATCAACACAAGAACCAGTGTGATTAAAAAAATAACTTTTAAGAAGGTTTTAAAGAAATCATCAAGCTTAAGAGTACTGCAAAATTTATGACTATAAAATATAGGAGACTCTATCTGGAAAAATAGTAAGAAATATAAACCTTTTTTTTTTTTTTAACTTGCTCTTTATCGGACAAGATGAGCATCATTGGATTGGAAATGAGTCATTTTTTCAACCCAGAGAAAAAAATACAAATGATCAGCCATTTTCTAGTTACAATATGAGACTCTATAGTAATTTTTTAGACANACTCCCTCCAAACGCCAGGAGAGCAATGAGTCCCAAGCCCTCTACCCCACCTCTTTTTTCCAGTTCTAAATCTCGAGATGTCTCTGCTCCCCCACCTGAGAAGATGCCACCAAGACCAAAAAAAAGGACAATTGGGCCCCTCCCTTGTGGCTGGCTAGGTCCTTTGTTTCTCTTAAGTACCCCAGCAATCGCCCCTTAACATGGGAAAAAATTCCTTTGAGAGGAGAAGAAAAGAGCACATACACACACAAAAAGAAAACCTCCTCAACCCCCAACAGGAAGACATCCTAAAAAAATTAAAAATATGCTTTCATATTTGAGGACTATATTTTGAAACTGCAGGCAGTGGATTTTGGTCAATAGCCTTTTCTACAAAAATTGTAATGGATTAAATTACAGTTTAAATTTAAAAGAAGAGAGAGATGGGCAAGGCTAACATTTGTGGGCAATGTTCATAAGACATCAATTTCATCAACAATGTATTAAAAACCTGGTCATCTAATGTAGCATCATGCTTTGGGTTCAAGTTCCTAGAGGATTTCATTGTAGTTGAATTAGAATTCCTTTTGTTGTTATAAACCATCATTGTGAAAAAAGTCTTGAAAACACGACTGTGACAAAACTGAGGCTCTCTACTCGCAGATAAACTAAGAGTTTTTCTCCCCATTTTGAAGGCAGCCAGCAGTGTGCTGAGCAGCCTTTAGAAGAGTTCTGCCGGCAGGTTGAAGGGAGTACTCTGCAATTGTGAAACACATTCGGAGAAGAGGGTCCAGTTCTCATCTCCGCAGCACAAGATATGGACATATTGGAGCAAAGGCAAAAAAGGGCATAAAAAATTAAGGGCCAGGAGCATCTGTCAAACTCGGAGAGGCTGAGAGAGCTGTAACTGATCAGCCTGCAGAAAAGTAGGGTATGGAAGGAGCAGGATATCAGTGTGTATAGTACATAAATACATGAAGGGAGGACGGAACAGGAAGTCCAGCTCTTCTCACTGATACCCTGTAGGCATAGCTAGGCATAAATTAAAATAAAAGGAATTCCACCTAGTTTGTTGTGTTTTTTCTTTTTTACTTTAAGGATGACCCAGCAGTAGAATAGGTTGCAGAATGACTGTGATTCAAGGTTATGAACAGTTTAAGCTGTAGTTTGAAGACCTGAATGAGCTGATAGTGGGAGGGTATTTCTCCAACTTGAGCAGTGTTGGGATGTGACTGCTGAAATTTTCTCTTCCTGTTTTCCTGCTGTATTTTACTTTTCCTATGAATGAATTTTTGCAGTCAGACCTGAACAGAGCAATCACTTAAATTCTACTCTCAAGTAAAATTCCTTCAGTAAGAGATGCAGTGTGGTATTGGATTTTAAATATGTGTTTATGGTATTTAATAACCTTATTTCCAGTCAAAATAAAGCATAGAAGACATTACTGGTTTACACAATACTTTAGACATATTGGTTTGAATTATTATTACCATTAGACATGGTTTTGTTAGACCTTATCAGATTATTTGTATCCTCAAGTACTCAGCTGGTATCAATGTTTCCAGCAGCAAGAAAGTATAGGGGAAAAACTCCAAGGATACAGCTCATTATTGAGGTAAGGAGATATGGGAGAACCTGCAGGTTTGGAATCCCGCAGAACAGTGGCTCTACAGTTGTCTTTGAGTCACTAAAGGGAGGGGCCTTCAGCCTCAAAACTCTATGAAAGTTTTGATGTCTTTCATTACTTGGACACGTTATACAAATTTTTTTTTAAAGTTAAACAATCAAAAGAAATTGATTCCGCGGTTACTCTCGGGCACTCACTGGTGACTGCAGCCTGATAAAGTACATGTTAAATGTCAACTATTAAAATGAAATAGCTGTGTGTTTTTTGTTTGGTATGATGCCTAAATAAATAAAAGGTTTACATTCAGCTGTTCTTTTTAGAGTAACTGTTTTATATTCTCTGATGATGTGTTGAAACATCATGAACACAGAAAACTTAATTAAATACTGAAGTAAAATTAAAAAGCAAAAGAAGCCCTAAGAAAATTTCAGGAATTTTTTTTTTCTTCAGGAAAAAGGAAAATGCATTCTAAATAATATCAAGTGATACTAATTTTCTCACAGATACATACAGTGCAAGTTGGGATTTGTACTCTTTCTTTTTTTTCACTTGCCCTGCCAGTGGAGTCGAGAGCAAAGGACAAAAACTGAGAGCAGTTGACACCACTTTACTGCTCTCTACCTTTTGATATTTAAGAGGCTTCATATTTTTAATTACATTCACAGGTTTCCTTTGCTGCAAATATATATTTTCTGTAGGACTAAGTAATACGTAAGTATCAAATTATGAGCATGTCTCACAAACAAAACATGAAATAGGATTATGTGGAAGAAATGTTTACTAGATCTAGTTCCCATCATATTTTATTCTTGCAGGTGTCACTGTAACAGCTGATTATCTCCTAGATGGGGAATCATTAATGTCTCATTTTCTAATTCACTTCCTGATTTGGATAATTTCTTTCATTTTCACCCACCTCCTGTTTATCTTCCTTGTACTCAGAATGTTAATTTCTGTTTCAAATCAACTTCTGTTGAAGACAGCACATTTCTAAATAAATATAGTTCTTTCAACAATTGTGTTCCCTCTAGAATCAATTCTGATTTTCCTGAAATGTTGACAGTTATTTCTTCATCTATGTATTTTCTATTGCATTTTTCATGTAAGACTTTTGCTTCAAGATATTGCCAGTATGGTAGGGTCATTGCTATCCAAAAACAAGAGAAAATTTTATCTGTAACTACTGACATATATATTCCCTTTTAGATTTTCAAAGTTTTTCAAAAGAATCTAAATTAAAATGATATTTTTTATTATATTTGATTTCCTTTCTTTGTGAAAAGATTGCTAACATCATATTTATTTCTTTTTAGTAACCCAAAAGTCATAATTCAAAATCCCTTTGTAATGAAGACGGGAAATGTGCCTACATGAATTTTTTATTGATACAACAATGTTTTTCATTAAATTGCTGAAAGATATTCTTTGTTCAATGTAGGATCCCAAAAGCATGTGAACATGCCTTTCTTAATGGTATTAGTCAGCAAAATTCTATTTATGGCAATCTTGGATTTTGATAAACATGAATTACATTTAGTGGATGTTTCAGATTCCAGGCTTGATTCTTATTTGTTTCTTCTTTTTATTTTTCTCATCATTAATAATGACATCTGAAACTACTCATCTAAGGCTTAATTTCAGATGTGTCTGGATGTTTTTCCCTGTTTGCTTTTTGAGTGCATATTTAAAATGCTCATCACACTGCAAAGAAGCTGCAAAAGGACATGTTTGTTCCTTAAAGCTTTATGTTTTACTATAAGGAAAAACAAATCTGTTTTTTTTCTTTCAGGATTCTGATAATGGCTTTACAGAAGGAAAACCATGCAAAATAGATTAATCCCTATAGATCCACAGTGTTTAAACACTGTAGTCTTACCCCCTAAAATTAAATGGCATGCTCTCAGCAAATTCAGACCTGTGTGTTTTGTCATTTTTGAAATTCTGGCATATAACATATCCTTCCAAAATAAGGTTTGCATATATATAAATCCTGTATTTGTCTTCAGCTGCCAAGAGCTATTGCTCCTCAAATTTGCCCTCATCATTTTTGGCAAACTGTTAATTTTGTAGTCTTCAAGATGATTGTCATACTGTGTTACTTTGAGAAATAATTTCAGTGCCTGTAACTATTTGTACATATCTCAAGTTGGTTTTAACTTGCCAGGTGTTTCACTTTCTATAAATGATAAATGAACATCCTCACACTGTGTTCTTACTATGACAAGCAGCTGTCATTTTCAAAACCTCTTAATGCTACTTTCCCAGAGTCTATGTTTTCACTTTGCATTGTGGTTTTTGTCTGGAGTGTCTTGCAATATTTCACAGGGCAAAGATAGGCTAACTGGAATAGCTTAAAAGTGTATAAATTTGTAGATTATTCTTGTTTTTCCTGATAAAATTTTGGGTTGTTTTTTTTTTTTAGACATTCTTTATTTTCTTTGTTTCTCTGTAACAAGGTAGTATGTCCTTGATTCCTTGTGGTTTTCATGTCTTCCTCCTCAGTCTGCATATAATAAAAGTAAAGCAGTCATAATAATTTTAAAGAGAGTAATATATATATTTCGGATGGATCTAGCAGGTTTTAAATTAATACCAAGAACATTGAAATATTTATATATTATTCCTTTCTCACATTTCCAAAATACATTTCAACTTTACCATGAGAAATTTAATCTGTTTTTAAACCATCCCCACAAGTTTTCTTGACTCAATCAGACTTCTTTTCTCCTTTTTTTGGTCAACATGTATATTTAGTAAATCCAAGTCAAATTCTTGGGAAAGTTTTGAAACAACAACAATGGATGAAGATAAACCCCGGCGTTTTTTTCACGGTCAAGGAAAATGGAGAGAAAAAAAATACAGCAGCAAAACTGGTAGCACGTCTATACACAAAAGATTTTTCTTCATATGTAAAATCAGACATAGGTCTGAACTGCACTGCTCGCATCCAGCCTGGAACTATATCAAATAGTATTGAAGGCTAGTTCTGCACTAGTACGTGAGTTTCTGGCTTTATCATGCATTTTGCTTTAGATACATTATCTTGGGATTTTTAGCATTCACATTATTTGAACAACAGAAAAGTTTTAAAAAGTAACTATTTCAGTGAATAGATGTATTTTCTCTATTTTAATAAAGAACTTTTTTTTTTAAAGACAACCAGGTATCTAAATCCACTTCCTCTGCTTGAATTTTTTACAGAAAAAAAAAAAAATAGCATGACACATAATTCAGCTTTGCACACTCACTGCATATAGTGCCTAATGCTAAAGATGTTTAGCAGAGGAGGACAGTTTCAGGCTTTTCTCCTGAACCCACAGAACTGTCAAAACTAGTCAAGTGCATAATAGGATTGCCCTGCAGTATTTCAAGGCACTACTACTTTCTCCTGGTAACCTGACATTGATTTTTAAGACATACGCTATTATTTTATTACCTAAAGCAGTGGCAGTAATGGGCTACCAGCCAAGGCATTACCAGTTTAAGCACAAGGTTCATTAATGTGGCTGTACTAGTCTCTAATCCTTTTAGATATTTATACTACTCCCATTTCATTACACTTCAATTTATTTGAAGTATTAATGAAATAATTCTCAAAATAGCCACAATGTTAAGAAATAAGTTATAGTGATACGGAGCAAAAGAGGACCCAAGATGCAAAGAAATTAAGACTTCCAAAAGTCTTTCAGACCTAAATAAACAGCCAAATCTTTACNCTTTTCTTTTTTTTTTCTTCCCTTAAAGAATCAAAGCTGGCTAGGGACCTAAATATACTTCAGATCTGATTAGCACCTTCATGTCCTCCATAACCACAAAACAATTAACACCACTGCCTTGAATGCTCACTGCAAACTCACAGTGCATATTTGCTTGGTACTCATAAGCCTAGAGGTGGAGTCTTTAAAAATTAATCCCTTGACTGCTAAGAAGGAAAGGAGTATTTTTTTTCTAACCTGGCTGAGAAATAAGTAGACGTGAACAAGAATATAGGCCTTTAACCTGCTCGACTAACATTTAACATTTGTAATTATCCATCATAAATTTCTATTTAAAAAGTGGGTCTGCCATAAAGTACAGGACAATATCTAGCTCAGACGGTATGCAAAACTGGGGAAAACATATCTAAGCACGCTTGAGCTGAAAGGTGTCCAAATCACAGGTATTAGTATAAAAAGGAAACTATAGATTCTATGATTGCGAGGGCAGAAGTGATGCAAAATTTACCTGCAACCATTGATTTCTCACAGCAAGTGGCCAACATTTGTCTGCAACAGGACGGAATTCCTGCTGTTTCACCCAGTAAGTCACTTCATTGGGGTCACAACTCAGGGCCTCTATGCAAATGCAGGCAGCATGAGGTACAAGCAAAACAAATTAGAGACCTGCACATGCCTACAGGGCTATGATCTTACCGGCATCACAGAGACATGGTTGGGTGGCTCCTGTTACTGGACTGTTGGAATGGAAGTATACCGGCTTTTTAGGAAGGACAGGCAGGGAAGATGAGGAGGTAGTGTTGCCGTCTCTGTCAGTGATCAACCTGAATGCATGAAGCTCCACATGGAGGTAGACTGGGAGCCATCCTAGATCTTATGGGTCAGGATTAAAACAAGAGCAGGGGCAGGTGACATTACGGTGGGGAAGCACTACAGGCTCTGTGTCAGGATGGCTAAGTGGATGCAGTCTTCTATAGAGAGATAGCAGCACACTCATGTTCACATGTGGTCCCCCTGGCCCACATGGGGGACTTACATCCCCAAATTATTTGTTGGAGGGGCAACACTGCAGGGCATAAGCAATCCGGGAGGTTCCGTGAATGTGTTGTGGATAAATTCCCTTCTCCAGATGATAAAGAAACCAATGAGAAGAGGTGCTGGTACACAAGGAGAGAGTGGTGGGGAATGCGAAGCTCAAGGGCAGCCAGTGCTGCAGTGACCATGGAATGGTGCTGTCTAAAATCCTTAGGGCAGCAAGGAGGGTTCACAGCAAGCTTGTTATGCTGGACTTAGAAGCACAGACTGTGGCTTCTTCAGGGTTCTGCTTGCTAGAGAAACCTGGAGGGAAGAAGAGCACAAGAAAGATGCTTAATATTTAAGGACCACCACCTCCAAGCTCATGATGAAGAAGTCAAGCAAAAATACCAAGAGGACTGCATGGATATGTAAGGAGCTCCTCGACAAACTCACAAAACGAAAGCTTACAGGGGATGGACACAAGGACAGGTAGCCTGGCAGGAATATAAACAGCAAGGGATCTGGTTAGGAATGCTGAAGCTCTACTAGAAATAAATCTTTCCAGAGACATCAAGGACAACATGAAAAAGTTCTATAGATACACTGGTGATAAAAAGAAGACCAGGGAAACATGGCCCCTATCCTGAAGAAAGCAGAAGACCTGATTACCCAAGACATGAAGAAGTCTGAGGTATTCAAGAGCTTTTTTGTCTCTGTCTTCCTTGGCAAGTGCTCCAGCCATGCCACCCAAGTCCCAGAAGACAAAGGCAGGGACTGAGAGAATGAAGAACCACCTGCTGTAGGAGAAGATCAGTTTTGGGACCATCTAAGGAAACTGAAGGTGCACAAGTCCACGGAACCTCATGAGATGTACCCACAGGTGCTGAAGGAACCAGTGGAAAAAGTGGCTAAGCTACTATCCATAATATTTGAAAAGTTGTGGCAGCCAAGTGAAGTTCCCATCTTGTGGAACAGGAAAAAGCAACCCCAGTTTTTAAAAAGAGAAAGGAGAAAGACCCGTGGAACTACAGGCCTACAAGTGTCATCTCTGTTACTGGAAAGACAATGGAGCAGATCCTCCTGTAAATTATTCTCAGACATATGTAAAATAACCACCTGTATCCTGGGCTGCATCGAAAGAAGTGTGACCAGGAGATAAGGGAGGTGATTCTCCCCCTCTACTACACTCTGATGAAATCCCACCTGGAATATTGCATTGAGTTCTGGTGGTCCCAACAAAGGAAGGATGTGGACCTGTTGGAATGCATGCAGAGGAGTGCCACAAAGATGACCAAAGGGCTGAAGCACCTCTCTTAAGGAAGGATGTGGACCTGTTGGAATGCATGCAGAGGAGTGCCACAAAGATGACCAAAGGGCTGAAGCACCTCTCTTTATGAGGACAGGCTGAGACAGCTGGGATTGTTCAGCCTGGAGAAGGCTCCAAGGAGACCTTATAGAAGCTCTCCATTACCTGAAGGGGGCCTACAAGAAAGCTGGAGACTGACTATTTACGAAGGTATGCGGTCATATGACAAGGGGAAACGGCGATAAACTGAAAGAGTGTCACTTTAGATGAGATATTAGGAAGAAATTCTTCTTGCAACTTTACAAGAAGTTGCCTGATGCTGACCGCAAGCTGCCTGGGGCTGTGCAGCGTCTCAATGCAGGAGGTGTCCTTGAGGGCAGGACTTGGCTGCAGTATAGCAGCTAGTGCTGGCTCCCCTGCGAGGAGCAAGCTGCAAGCTGAGCGTAAAAGGAGTGCTGGCAGAGGCAAAGGAAGAGGAACTGACTCTCTGCGTGGTTTCAAATCCTTTATTGGAGCCAGGTGTCAGAGGCAGAAGAGCAAGGAATAAGGGTGTGCAGGGGTTTTTATAGGGGGGTGAAAAGGGCCAGCGTAAGGGAATACAGCCAATGGGGTTTGATCAACTGGGAGGTGACAAGGGGAAAACAGCCAATAGGGAAAATTCAGAGGAGGGTTCTACATAAAACATCCAATGGGGTATTGAATAAAACAGACTTTTCCAGAACATATGAATATGTAATAAGGGAAATACATAAACATGAGGTAATACATAAAACTGGGAGGGGAATTCATTAACCTATGACAAAACAGTATGCAAAATTCCATTCCCCAAGGATTATGGGAACTCGCTGTGACTGCGGTGTTAAACCTCGGTGTCTTGGGTGCTTGACCTCCAGAGTGTTTGTGTGGATGTTGTGGATGTGGCCATGTGCACTGCAGCAGTTTCCCAGGAAAGCTGTGGATACCCTACCATAGAAGGGGTCAAGGCCAGGTTGAATGGGCCTCTGAGCAACCTGGTCTAGTGGAAGGTGTCCCTGCCCATGGCAGAGGCGTTGGAAGTACATAATCTTCAAAGTCCCTTCCAATTCAAGCTATTCTGTGATTCTATGGACTTTAGGATTGGCCTAGGCACAGAGAAGGAATTAATCCTCAGCAAATTTAACTGTTTTTACAACCAGAATTTCTGCCCTATATAATATCACTTTTCTGCTTGTAACTCATGGAGAAGCAAGTTCTTTCAAATAACAATCTTGCCTGTCAGCAGCTATAAAGGAAGAAATCTGCCACACATGTGCAACAAATTTTTACATTTTCAATTAGCTTTGATCAAAAGCTCTGATATATACTTTTCTTAGTTCACAAGTATAAAGTTTCCATCTGCTTAATAACAATGCGGAGTAAATGACAGGCACAGAAGAAGTCACTATCTACTAAGTGTGTCATCATCATCCCAGTTATTTAATGTACAATAAATTCATTTTAATTCTACCAGAGTTGCAATCAGCATTCATTTGTATTCAGTTTTACAGAAATCTGTGCCTGAATGCAGGGTTGTAAGTTAAAGAAGAGTTTCCAAGGGAATAATATTTTGGCTTCATCATGTTTTCCTTAACAGTCTGCAAACAAATGTTAAATCATATTTGATACTTATTTATGGCCAACTCCAATCTAACTTGACATTTGAAATTTTGGCTTCTTTTGGGTTTTTTTGTTCCCCAGCCCCCCATCATCTTGATTTCCAGTCTTGAATTCCATCCCATGGAATGTCAGCATATTGTGGTATTATGTATAAAGGTTGTAACCTGAAGCTTGAGGTGGCAGTGGCATTATTAGGGAAGTATGGTACTTAATATCTGAAATTCAGTCTGTTGTGACAGCACCTGAGTAACCTGTATTAAAAAGATATCATATTTTAAAAGTATGCCTTATCTGGTTCATATGCTTCAATTCTAGTTAAGCAAAATGGGAGTCATGTATGCATGATTAACAGAGTGGTAGTTTTTACTGGATAGCTAGGAATACCTCTATGCAGTTTCTTATTAAAAAAAAAAAAAAGAAAAAACAAAACAACTTCCATTGATCATGATTCTCATAAAGAAATATTATGCAGCACTTCCTGGAGATCTTGCAGTGAACAGAAAAGTTGTTCTCAATAGATTTGCTGAACTATGTGGACAAAGATTTATAGGCAATGAGTTTTCAGAGGCAACATATAATATCTCAAGCATATCTCAAGCATCTCAGCACTAACTGGCAACATGAAAATATTTATCACATAATTTTTTATAAAACATTTTTTAAAATACAGTATGCACTCCCAGTGATCTATCAGAGACAAAGAGCTGTGCAGGCATCCTTTGTATTCTTGCTTTAGGTTTTTAGACCTTGTGGTTATGTTTGAGGATGATTGACATAACAACTAATGTACAATGAGGTATGTATAATCTTTTACATGACAACTATTCCACATGTCAGTTCTCAGGACTTCCAGTTCAAACACCACACTTATCTGTTGGTCTTCATGGATTTATGTGTCATAGGTCTCGACAAAATAAAATCCATTATTATATAAAAAAATAAGTACGGACAGAATACATGAAACAGTTAATGCCTTTAACATCTTGAACCTATGTATTCTATTAGCTGTAGCAGAGCTTTACCAGCATGCACCGTTTAATAGCTGACTTATAAAAATATGAATAGTGTATATTTGTAAATATTTTTCATTATTATTATTATTTTGGATTTGGTAGGACATAGAAGAAAAAGTGTAGAAAAAAAGATATCACACTCATAGGCAGAGGAAAGCAAAAAAAGATAACTATCAGGAGCAAGCACTGTATCAACATTTATCAATAAGATCTAAGCTGGAGGCTTATTTCTTGAACTTGATATGCAATCAATCACTTTCTTGAAAACAGCTACTTACACTGCCTCAAATCTTGTTATAATACCTGCCACATCTTGCCAGTAACATAACAGCTAAGCCCATAGAATAATACAAAGCCGTCTGAATTCACAATGTTCTGCTGTACAGTGAAGCCAAAATACCACAGGAGAAAGGTATGAAGGGAAGACTTAATGCAGCCTGGCAAGCACATTCCTCAGCCCATAAAGGATTCTAGTATTAGTTTTTCAGAATCTTTCCAGGGCCTTGCCTGCATTATGTACAAAAAAAAAATTCCACTAAACCCAAATAATCTCTGTAGACTACTACTAATCCAGTCATAAAAAAGAGATGACAGATTTCCTCTTAGATTACTCTGTTCCCTGTAATTATGTCACTGTTTTGATTATGTTAACTGCTTTGGCAGTTAACTATTTAATCATGGAATCATAGAATGGTTTGGTTTGAAGGGACCTTAAAGATCATCCAATTGCAACTGCTTTGCCATGGACAGGGACACCTTTCACTAGACCAGGCTGCTCAGAGCTCCATCCAACCTGGTCTCAGACACTTAGGGATGGGGCATCCACAGTTTCTCTGGGGCAACCTGTTCCCGTGCCTCACTACCTTCACTACAGAATTTCTTCCAAATATCCAATCAAAACCTACCATCTTTCAGTTTAAAGACAATACCCCTTGGAGTATCACTACATGCCCTTTCAAAAAATTCCTCTCTATCTTTCTTGTAGGCCCCATTCAGGAACTGTTATAATGTCTCCCCAGAGCATTCTCCTCTCCAAGCTAAAATATCCCAATTCTCTCAGCTTTTCCTCATAGGAAAGGTGCTCCA
>VYZQ01034313.1:46831-74044 GCA_013400655.1 Mystacornis crossleyi | reverse complement strand
TGTTAAAAATTGGGTTTGTTATGGGTTTTTTTGTTTGTTTTGGTTTTTTGGTAGGAAAGCCAGACTTCAAATCACAAAGCAATATAAAAAATTGAAACAAAGTTAGAAAATCCCAAGGGTACCTCAAGGGTAACTTAACAGGGTAAAAGAAACATAACAGAAATTTTAAATTAAAAAGAAAAGATGCAAGTAAATGTGGTAATAAGACACATACTTCCATATTTTCAATGTAATTGCATTTATGGGAGTGTGGGGAAATGGAAAGCAGAAACTTGCCAGCCACCATCCGTTAAAAGACAAATCTTCATCCAACTTTCCAATAATTCTGCATTTAGATAACAAAAATTATTCTGGTTTATCCAGATGATCTATCAATGTTGAGTGTGTTTGAAAATGTATGGGGTCCCAGTTCATTACACAATGAGAAAGAAAATTTGAGAAAAGCAATACACAGTTAAGTACAACTGACATGGAATGGGACTGGAAGACTCAACAAGTTAAGAATATTTACCCGGTTGTACTTCCAGACTTTAGATCTGAGATCACCAGTATAATAAAATTACCTCAGTTCTTTCCAGGGCATTATGGTTAACACAGGACTGAAAAAAAGTCATCCTCAACTGCCATTTGCAGGTCCTTTTTTTTTCCTAACTACTCCACCTTCTCACTCACTCTTTTACTTTTCAGTGTATCAAAGTAATTAGTTACACTGAGGAGACCTACATTTCACTTAACCCAGCAATGCGAGAGTTTCTAAGCAATAAAATGAACTATGAGTGCATAAATACTGTTGGTTATTTTATCATTAATGTGGGACAGGCCACCTTGAAAGAATTGCATATCTGTACATCAGGGGCATTATCTCTTGTCTGTAATTTATCATTACAATTAATACAATTTTTCTAGAGTAGGATCACATGTTTCCTCCCTTCTTGCACAAACTATTTCTTCCCCTCGAACAGTTGCATCTTTCCCTTCTGCCCTCCCAAGAATCTTGGAGGAAACAGTATACCAGGCTTTAATAGCAAATCCTGGGACCACGGTAGCCCAGTGCTGTCTCTCTGACGGCTCTCCCAATAATGCTGTGGTAATGGGAACTATCTGGTGATGAAACTTTCCAGGAGGTCTCACTGCCTTTGACATGCTGGTGTCCCATCCATGCGGTCTGTCTTGTGTAGTCCTCAATGCTACAAGTCTTCACATTGTGTAGGACCAACCTTCCTGAAACAGAGCTCTTATCTCGGAACTGAGCTGAGAAAATAGGTGTCAAATCTGTAAAAATTTTATGGACATAAAGAAGAAGACACAGCCTCCAGGACAAGCAAGTTTATTTCTGTGGAAGCATTGTCAAACATGGCATAGATCTGCAGTGAGAACCTAAGCAGTTAAAAAAAAAATTGTAACTCACAGGTAGGAATCGGAGGAGTATGGAGAAAGCACATTCGTAAGGTACCAAACAAATAGGACATATGAGGCTAAGAAATAAATGGGTTGAGAAAGGGAAATATTTTCTTTCTCACTGAAGACCTAGATAATATTTTGAACTTAAATGGACAATATCTTTGTTCATAGAGAATGCCAAAATAAATATCTGAGAGCTGCTTATCGTTAATCTCATGCAAACAAATGAAAGGCAGAACTTCTTTTCTTTTCTCTGGGTCTCGGGGAGCAAAGACTATCTTTGCTACGATGAAATATTTTGAAACAGATCTTCAAAAATACTTAAACAGTTATCAAGAAAATATATACTTTCTTTGACATATTAACTTGTATTCTGCGTCTTGACCATAGGATTAGTTCTAGATGGTTTCTGGTGAATATTCTAAAGGTTGAATTATTACTTCCGGGATTTTCTTGGTGCTGTAGTAATTTCACTTCTTTTTTCAGGATATCTGCATAATCACATTTCTTGGCAGGGTCCCATAGAAGTTGCAGATTTGACTTGCTGCTGCACAAGGCTGGCCATGGACTGGATCACCTTACATTTTTTAATTGGATTTAACCTGATTCTCCTTACTTGTGACCAAAGGAGGGGAAGAAAAGCTTTCTAAAGAAATACACACAGGAATAGTGTGGCCAGCAGGACCAGGGCAGTGATTTTCCACCTCCACTCAGCAATGGTGAACCCACACTTCAAATCCCACGTTCAGCTTTGAGCCCCTCACTGCAAGAAAGACATTGAGGTGCTGGAGCATATCCAGAGAAGGGCAATGGAGCTGGTGAAGGGTCTGGAGCACAAGTCTGATGAGGAGCAGCTGAGGGAGCTGTGGGGGTGTAGCCCAGAGAAAAGGAGGCTCAGGGGAGAACTTACTGTTCTCTTCAACTACCTGAAAGGAGATGTGGTCAGATAGAGGTCAGTGTCTTCTCCCAGGTACCAAGTGACAAGGCAGAAGGAAATGGCCTCAAGTTGCAACAGGGGTAATTAGATTGGATATTAGGAAAAAAGTATTCACTGAAAGCGTGTTCGAGCGTTGGAACAGGCTGCTCAAGGAAATGTTTGAGTCACTATCCCTGGAGGTATTTAAAAGACCTGTTTGATCTTGGTGTTTGCTGAAAACCTGCACAGGCACGTAAGGTAATCTGTTCTGTTGCCTGGGGATAATCCAGCTTTAGCCCAGCTCCTTTTTTTTACAACCCTACTGCCTGCGGAGACACTTTATGTCTCAGTTTTGCTGTGCAGGCCAAAAACTGATCCAGTTAAGCAATGTGGAAAAGAGGTTACTTAGAGCCTGTGTTCAAAGTCAAGACAGAATTATCATGAAATATCAAAACAGACAAAGTCAGAGAAGAAATGGTACAGTGCAGGTAGCACTGTAGTTGTGACAGACACATTCTTTATGTTCTTATATTTATGCTTTGAATTGTTATGTAAATAAGCATTTTTTTGTCTGTGCACTTGATTTGGTTGTGTATTTAATTTGTTGTTACCAAAGCTTGTATAAACTGAAAGCCTGCCAATTACAGTTATAAAAAGTTGCAGCAGAATGAAAGTATTAGTGCTTAGGAGATTTCATAACTGTCTGTTTGCCTTCCATAGCTATTTTCTGCTGGAAAAATCACAGACACCAGAGTAGCTGAGCTGAAGGAACAGTACACCCAGCTACATAAAGCTGTGATAAGGTATAATATTCCTTTTTAAATATTCATTAGCCAAAGCATTATGTTTTTAAAGTGATTTTCTACTTATGCTGAAGCCTAATTATCATTTAAGGCTTTCTTACAGTTACAGTTCATAAACAGGAAACCAGAACACAAGGTTGAAAACCAGTATTATTTAACAGGAACTTCTAAGGTAATTTGGGATACCTGAATACTTGTTTGAACAACATCTTTGTTTCTAATACAAACATAATAATATTGGGAATGGATGTACAGACTGCAACAGACAATTTGAAAGTTTAGAATAAATACCTATTTGAAGTTCAGGTAGCCAGAATTTTAATATATGAAAAGACTGACTTTCTGAGCTGACATCATAGAGAGCAACTGAAGAAGCTAAAGCCTTGTTTCTAAGAAGGAAAATGAAACTGTCACTCCTAAACAGGTGTGAATTTTACCATCTGAGAATACTGACAGTCACACAGATTTTGATTAGAAGCTTAAGCTTCAAAGTCTAAGTGAAATTTGGAAATTAGGTGTAGTGGTTGGGAGCCTGCCCTGCACCAGTACTTGCTAGAGAGAAGAGCTCATGCTCGTGGCCCAGTGGCAGGCTTGGGCAGGGCACGTCTGGGTGGAAGGAGAGAAATAGAGAGGGACAAAGTGGGACACAATGCTACAGCTGTACCAGGTGAACAAGGTGTCCCAGAACATAGCAGTTCTACTGAAAATATGGCAATACTACCTTAGTATTTATGAATAATAATTTTTGTATTACAGCATACCTGTAAGTATCAGCACAATCAGCATCATGATAATCCTGCTACATTTTCATGATACATACCATAATATCCACCATATTAACAATATTTTATCCCACTTTCATTGACACTCCACATCAAAACCTTTATGGCAATTCTGTCATTGAAGCTAAAGCCCAATTTAAGTATTCTAAAACTAATTCAGGTTATACCTGCTTATTTGGGTTATGCTGGGATTTGCTGTGCATCCTGGCAATCTGAATAGCAACAAGTGCTAAGTAATGTAGAGTTATTAAAAAAGGGTTCCCAAAATACTGAAATAATAGTTTTTCTTGAGGATATCTGAGTCTTCTAGATTTGTCTTAATAAAATGGGGAATTGGAATATGGCTTTGACTCTCTGAAATATCATTTGACTTTATTTCAGATTACTGAGATAGATAGAAAATCTTTCTGAGAAGAAAAATTAAAAACAGCATTACTAAACCAGTTTGGGTTCCTAGAAAATACAGAAGGACTTTTCTAACTGCTCAAAACTGTGGGGTTTGGATTAATTGACTGAGAAGGTTTCTACCGTACTGGTGTTCACTGAGCTGAAGAAGAAATCCAGTAGCTGCTAATTAGTTGCTTTTTAGCCAGTGTTAGTTTGAAAACCACCTTTCCTTGGAAAAATACAAACATATTCCTACATGTTTTATGTATTTATACAGTATTCTTTTATATGGGACATTCATTTATGTAAAGGCAATCCCTTTGTGTGTATAGCAAGTGGAATATGGCCTGAGTGTAAACAGGACTCAGCTCTTTTCTGTCACACTTAAAACTACTCTTAACAGCATGCCAAAGGGTAACTTTTTAACTACCCAAAGCATGAAAATGTTAGATGGTAGATTACATCTCTCATTCTTTCCATCATTCTCACAGGATTATGGAATGGCCTTCTGTACTTCTGTAGGGGAGTGGATTAGAGAGAATAATGTAACATTCTTTATTAGATGTAGTCATGTGTCAAAGCAAAACACCAATGTGTGAACAAGCACTAATTCCCACAGATAAATTTCTCAAACTGCTAAAAGAGAGCAAGGGAAATCAATTACCCCAAATCATTCATGATCTCCAGTATATTTTAAGGACATCAAAAGTGGGATTCAGACATCAAAAGTGGGATCCACTTGTCCATATGTTAACATCAGTAGACATGCTCATCTGAATGAGGTACCAAGGGTCCCTTAACAGTCAATAGAAAGAAATGGGGACCGCACACTTCCTCCTGCAAGGGTCCGGTTTTCTCCATGAGCTGTAAGGACGTCCTGGTGGGAAGTGCATTATGTGTGTATATTCTCTTCCTGCAAAGAACCCTTTACAGAATTAATACTGTTTTTAATTGTTAGTTTTTCACTCTAACATGTGCAGTACAGTTCTGTGGATCTAGAACT
Source organism: Mystacornis crossleyi (assembly GCA_013400655.1). Classification (NCBI taxonomy): domain Eukaryota; kingdom Metazoa; phylum Chordata; class Aves; order Passeriformes; family Timaliidae; genus Mystacornis; species Mystacornis crossleyi. Next base: position 68,752 of record VYZQ01034313.1, on the reverse strand, counting down.
TAATTTTTCACCTCTTACAGTTAAATTCAGTTCCTTTCCTAATTAATGCCCATCTGTCCTAGTGTTGTTGCAATGCCATGTTAAGACAAATGACACAGGATGAGGTCTTCAAGCTGTGTGTGTTTTCTTTCCTTTATTAGCATATGAAAGTCTCTAGAAGAAAGCCTTATACATCTTAAGCAGCACAGTTCCCTGTGACAGCTGTGCCAAACTATTGCAACTGACCTCTCTGATAAACAATACAAATTTGTCTAATATGATGTATGCAGTTAGTCTGTATGCAGGTAGTTTCCAAGGCTGTTGCCAGTGTACACAGAGCTGTAAGTGTATCGTGCAGTCCTCTGTTTAGTTGCAAATAGTCCTTTATTTCTTGCCTTCAGTTTGGCATTCTGAAATGCTAAAAGACGTCACCTGGCAGATAACATCTGTGCTACTTTTCTTCAAAGTCTTAAGTGCTTTTGAATTCATGTTCACTGAGAACAAGTTGTCATCCATTGTGGTGCATCCCATCCACTTTATAGTAAGGCTGCATCTAAAGTTGAAGTATCTGAGCCTATATTTGGCCCCTGAAAACCCTTTTAGTCACTCAATTATGTGGCCTAGTTGTAGATTTTATTTATATTATCTCAATTTAGGAACCTAGTTGGAATATTCTGGATAGGATAGTAGGATAACACAAACTAGAATATACTCAGGTAATAATGAAGATTCATTGGTAGATTGGGAGTCTTGTTTTCTTAAGCCTCTGCTAAATTACTAATTACTTCACAAATTCAAAAGCTGCCACATCAGACTGCACAAACCCACTTTTGCAGTCATGTCATTCTATATGTGTACATTGTGTAGATGTGCAGTTATTTCTCCATTGTCTTCAATTAAATTTAAATCAACACATGAAAAAATACTGTTGGCATCTGTAGGGAGCAAAATCTAGATTCAACACTCAATTCTTATTTCTATTTTTCTTTTTTTAAATTATCTTGAAAATAATCAGTACTAAGAATTTTGTTTTTATGAATTCACTTATGTGTTTATGTAACTATGTAAAATATATGTGTTATGAAAGAATTGTTTGAAATTGTGTATTACTACAACCAATTATATTTTCTCCTACAACTGCATAAATTCTGTTAGATTTAAAGAAGAGTTAAATATCATACAGAATGCAGCGTTAATAAGTCAGTTTATTTTTCCCTTAATATATGTGTGTAAATACATCACACATGAAATTATTTGTTTATAGTGAAGGCACACTCTGTTTTCTGTTGAAGTCTGTGGTTTTCTTATGTTTCTAGTTTAGAAAAAGGAAGTGGTTATCTGGGGAGAAATGTGCGAATCAAAACCTTTTTGGCTGTATTATTTCAACTATGTTTGTGCAGTATAGTCAGTTTTATATCTTGTATTTTATCACCATTTTACCCTCTCAAGTCTATTCTTTAGTGTGATCTGTAATTTTGTTTTTCTGTCTAAGTCATAAATGTCAAATTTGAGCCAAAATTTATGTCTAGAGTTTCTCAATATAGGAAATTCTAAATTCCTTTGTTTTGGTTTTTTTTTTAAATAAATTGCACTATATTTTTAATTAGTAAAAGGCAAGTGATAGAGGTCTTTATTCCTCTACATAATTGTGACTAATTTTAGCATGCCACTGTATAAAAGTCTTAATGTAGTAATATTGAGGAGTAATATAATGATTTCTATAGCATAAAGCACAGGTTTATGTGTGGTGCATTGTATATGAATTTTCTTACTGTAGTTCCCTTTAAGAGTTTTCCATAATAATCAATGTATTTTACTAACAGCCTTTATGATGTTTTTGAGCTGCCACTACATAGGTTCCTAAGTATATTATGAATCTCAGTCTCCTGACACTGACAGGAGCTAGTTTGTTGTTTCTGTGGAGCTCGTCTTTAGTAATGCAGGTCAGATCAGATCACTGATCACTGATCTATGGGCTTCCACAGATGCCCACAAATGTATTTTCAGCCTGTGTATCATTACATGGGTTATTTCAGATCTTGGTAGCACTACAGCCGTAGTGAGATGTAATTCATCACTGGGTAGATGTCCCAGTGTTAATTAAGAAAGTTGTCAGGTAGGCTAGACTGGGCCTTGTCCTGGTGAATACTTACCATTATAGGTCTCCCCACTGAATCAGATCTAGCCTTTGGCACTTCTTAGGATAAAATGGATTCCCTGTCTCTTCATTTATGTCCAGGAAGTGCTAGACAAATAAATTAGACTAAGTAACAGTCTGTCATCTGGTTAAAATTAGATGAGATGAATCTCTCTCCAACTGTAGGTATGCAAAAAAAAACACCCCTGAGACCAGATTCCACTGCTCTCATGGCATTACAGGATGATTCAGGTTTGAACAGAACTTAGGAGGTCCAACCTCCTGTCCAAGGCAGGGTCAACTAGGTGGTCAGACAAGATTATACAGATCTTAATTCTATCTCATCTTGAAAATCTTGAATTAAATATTGTAGGTATTTAAATAAGTATAAATACAAAGCTTGTGCTTCTCAATGACTAGTTCTAAATTTGTCTATTTAATGCAGTTTACAGGAATCTGAGACCCAGCTGCTGCAGAAAGCTGAACGCCTGAGTGCAGAGCTGGAACAATGTGAACTGGGAAAAGCAGAACAGTGCCCCGGTGAAGCTTCCAGCGAAGCTTCCCAAATAAGGCAACAACTTCTTAGCTGTCGAAGTGAATACAATGTTATTAAAGGAAGAGTGCATGAAAATCGGTTGAAGGTGGAATGGTAGGTGAAAGTGGTCAAATGCTGCTAATTTTATCATAGCTAATCTAGAAAGATGATAACATGGAATAAAATTCAATCTCCTTTACGTCTTACATTTCTTGATGGCTGTTGTTAAACAAATTGCCGCAAACTTTCCCCAGTAACAGCAACATGTCAGTGATGAATAAATTTACCATGGTGAGAGATTTGTAGATAGTTTTAAATTTAGAACATGGTATGGTGTCCTTTAAAATGCTGTTTAAAATTTACTACATTGCATGAATAATATTTAGGTAGGCAAAATTAATATGAATAATTCTAGTCTAGGACACCTTCAATACAAATGTTTAAAGTGTCTCAGAGACCTGTTGGCCTGGATTTTATGGAACAATGTCATAAATAGACCCAATGCTATTTTTAACATCAGTAGCACAGTGCATTCAAGTTTTTCTATTCAGGTATTCAAAGGGGAAGAAATATTGTATATTCTAATGTTAGAAAAATGATAAATTTGCTGTGAAAGGAATGAAATCTTAACATTTCTATATAAGGACAATAGTCCAGAATTAGCTTGGTACTGTATACGTTTCAGTTATCTGCATACTTTATAGCAAAATTACAAGCAGAAGTATTGCATTTGTAAAAATATGTACCTAGACAAATGAAATCAGATTTTTATTTTGTGGGGGGCTTGCTATTTTTACCCATCTTCAATCCAGCTGTAGTGTCGCCGGTGTGTATATAAATACAAACATGCAATGTCAGCATCTCAGCAGTTAAGATTATTATTCTGCAAGGAAATCAGGAACACTGTACACACTGCATGGAGCAGATTTTTCTGGCAATTCTTTCTTGATTTTTTTGGTTTTTGTTTTTTAGAGCCAAGTGTTTGCTCTAAGAGAAAAAGAAACTTGAGAATGAAGCAAATTGGGAGTGGGAAAGAAACATGGAAAGCATCTGGAAAAAATTATTTGCTATGAGATAACTCAGAAACATGAAATTTCCTGAAATAATTATTAAATACGTAACTTATTGCAATTCCCAAGCAGTCCAGAAATGAGGTCTTCAAAAGTATTATGCTTTTTAACTGTTTGCTCTCATATGTTATGAACATTTTTCACTGATTTTGCATCAATTTTCAAAAAAATTATGAGGATTTATATTTTTAGGGAATATTTCCCCGTTCTCTATTTTCTACCTCTAGTCAAAAGGAGAAGTCTATTCTATACAAAATGCAGCCTAGGTATTATTTCAATTACCCTTGAACATTTACTGGATTAATCTTTGTATGTGAACTGAATATCTTGCAGATTAAAAATCCACTTTTTGGGTCAGTCATGCTGTAGAAAATGTTCCTTCACTGTAGTAAGAAACTTTTATCTTATGTATTGCCTGGGATCAAACCCAGCTGTACAGTCTGACCAGAGGTCCACGAGGTGCATTATCTAATGGACACCAGAAGTGCAGCCCCAGCCTCTTGTGATGTGGGAATTTCATGAGCCAAATGGAGTCCTCTGTGTTTGGGAATCCTCAGTTGACCCCTATTCCTTTGAACTTCTCCCGTCTCCTCCAGAACAAACTTCTGACATTGCAACACACTGGGCGATGAGTTCCACACATTAACTACATAAGAACTGCCACCTCCTTGCTTTTTTTAACCTGACTCCAACAGCTTTATTTAGTGCCCTGTAGTTCTTGTATTGGATGAGACAATGAACATCTGATCCTGTCTTCATTTTCACTGTTGCAGAATGGTTTGATAGATCTCTTTTGTACAACCCCTTCCCCCTTTAATTGTTAGTTTTTCAAACTTGGGAGCTACAGATTATTTAATTGTTCCTCTTTTGGAATCTGTTTCATGCTTGATGGTAGCATTGGGTCTTATGTGTGTTGTGCGTGTGAAGTGAGAAGAATGTGCCTTGGTTAGGTGTGGATTTGCTTACTGGGAAAGAAATTCCAGAAATATTGAGGAAATTATACTAATTTTGATTTGGGCTAGTTTAGAATGAACAGGACTAGCACAATATGTGTGAAGAATGGTTGAGTGAATGTAGTGGAGAAATGAGAAATGGACTATGAAGAAAACCAGATAGTGGGTATGAATACATGTTTGTAATGAAGGGATGAGTTTGGTACCTGTGAAAGACAGTGAAAATGAATGTCCAGAATAGAGTTGTGAGGAGCAGGTGATCTGATAGTAACACTGATGTAAAATGAAGATCTATATGCTTGCTGGTTTTATCCAAAGAATAAAGCAACATTTTCTGAAATATCTGTGTGCATGGACAATGTCACAGACAGAGGGGAGGGAAGCTGCATTCAAGGATATTAGAAGTTTGCTGTTAGGTTGCTGCTTGGTTTCCTTCATTTCTCAGGATAAAAAGTCACAGTCCAACCTCTCTTGGCCCTTGATCTCTCTGGAACAGAGTTTCCCTTTGTTGTCCAACTGTGTTAATACAGTCCCAGCTGTGCTTGGCACTTACAAGTGAATTCTCCTTGGGAATTATGACTAATGGCTGTTCAGTCTGAAAACAAACATGTTGTTTATTTACCCTTGTATGTATAGCAGGCAGGGAACATGGAGGGGGAAAGGTTTTGAAGGGATTATCTGTGTCTCTTATCTACTGCTTTATCCTTCTTTTTTAGAGTGTCTACTCAGACCTGCTGCTCAGCTGTGAGAAATCTAATCTTCCTTCCTTGGTTCTGCAGATCTCTGTTACCCTGTTTCTGTAAACCTTTCTATCTCTGAAGCACCCTCTTATCTCTGATACCTTCGTTTCCTGCCTCAATTCTCTTTCTCTGATAGCTAAGAGTACTTAGCATCTTTTTTGCACTCAGATTCAAATCTGACAACAGTGACATTTCTCTCTTGTGGAGTCATACAGATATGCCACAACATTAGCAAATGCCTCAAGGTCTCTTAGTATTCCATACTCTTCTATCCCTATTTGATTTCCTATTTTCTTGCCTCTGGAAACAATTTTTTCCAAACCTGTCTTAATGGCTGAAGGTAATATTTCATCTTCTGTTTTAATTCTTTATTGTTCCAATGAATAGTCAACATTCCCAGAATAAATTTAAATTGCTTTCAGCATTGTCGTATCATCAGGTTTTCAGGAATTTTGTGACTTTTTCATAGTTTGAATAGGTACACGAGGTACTCAGAAGCCTCTCTGACACACTTCAGCTGTCAGGGAAGTCACCCTGAGGGTGACTGTGTGGATGGGGTGTGTTCCCACTGTAGATATGTGCCTCCTCTTCCAGTTTGTGTCCTGTTCTGCCATATGGATGTACTGGGCTCATTGCTGGTGTGTCTGCCTGAGAGCTGAGCACAGGAGGAGAACAAGGATTGGAAGGATTTTTCTGAGTTTATAAAGCTTGGGCCACTATCCCAAAGTCAGAGCTGACTCTGGGAGTATTCTTCCTCTCAATACCTACTTGGCAAGAGTAATAAAGCAAAAGGAAAAAGAGTCATCTCCACTCAGTTCTGCTAAAATTGCATTCAGACACATGAAATTTCTTCATATAATTGATAAGAAGCGTCAGTAAGTAAGAATATAGAGCAAAAAAGTAAATTAACGGAACAAGAAGGAAAGAATCTGTGTGATCAAGAAGGAAAGAATCTGTGTGATCAGCAAGGATTTGTTCTGGCTCGAGGAGACATTTCACTTTAATGTTCGTGTGAGGCTTGGAGTTCTGGTTTATGAGACAAAGAAGAGCTGCTTTTCCTTATTACACATTGGTATCAACAATAGTTTATTGTTGGGAAATAATAAATATTAAATCTAAATCGATCATCTAAACAATTCATTTAAAAGTAAGCAATTAATTTGTACTAAATTTATCTATAACAAGAGTTTGTGAGATTAAAGGTGCCAGATGCTTGAAAACAATTTTTTTGAAAGCCTAGGTCCAATCTCCAGCTTTCACAGTGATTTGTGCAGGTAACAAAGTGGCTCGTCGCTGAAGTACTCTGTGCGACTGCATGGAACTCAGGATTGCAAAACTGACTTTGTCCTTGTAGAAGCATTGCAAATAAGGAAAGCTATTTCAATACTTCTAATTATTTCTGTATTAGTCACTCAATAATTAAAAAGTGAAAAGTTAAGTTTTTGTCCATAGCTTCTCTAGTAAAGAATTACAGGCCGTAAGTAAGATAAATAGAGTCACAGCTGAAGTTGTTATCAGCTGGTCTTGTGACTACATTCTCTGGTACCTACAAACTAATTACAGCTCAGAGCCTTACAGGAAGCTCATGCTGGCAGCTTGTCAGCTGTGATAACTTCTACCTGTGGTCACTGGATTTTAGCTGCAAGGTGCCAAACACCTTCTGTGGATTTCCAAGCAATCCCAGCTATGAGACAGAGTAGCTGAAGGAGTTCACTTTCTTGCATGATGGGACTTTTAATGGTAACAGCATTGTGGTTATTTCATGAGCTGAGGAAGTGAAATGGACTTCTGTTGACAACTACCACAACATTTCTTAATCTCTCTGTCTTAATTTTTTTTTATTTCTGTGTCAGCTTGCAGCTGTAAATGTCTCTCAGGGAAAAATCTGGAATATATTTTTATTAATGGCCTGGTTTTCCAACTGCCTTTTTTAACTCATTACATCTGCATCTATGACAGCTTTTCATGTACAATACTGTTATGAGGCTTCATGAAAATAAGAAGAGCAATGTTAGAAACTTTTGCAGGCAATAATGCGTAAACTTAAGAGTTTTATCTGCCTTCTGTTGTGTGTGTTGTTAGAGGTATAATAATGATAATAATAAAATATACTTGATGTTGAAAAATACATCCATCAGGGAAGGGCTATAAAATAATGGGAAATTTAAATGCCTAAAGCCAGTTGCAGATGTTTTGTTTGTTGTTGTGATTGATGTCTAAGTAGAAGTCATGGGGTTGTTATCCATATAACACAGATTAAAAGATTCAAATGCTAAACTGAAAGACCAAATTTCTCTGCTTATCCTACATTAAGCTTCTGTGTTCATCTATTAAATCAGAGATTAAAATTAAATTCTTTGAAGAATCTTATTTGATTTCTAAATGTGTGTTAATAATCCTGCCTCCTCTTTAGAGTCCACAGAGAGATATATGTTATCTTCAACTGGTAATTTATGTTATCCTAAAACAATCACCTGGAATGTCAGATGACCTGCCCTTTGGAGGTCCCAGTTTTTATCCCTGACAGTAAGGAAGCCCAGGATGTTAGCATAGGGCTGCCTGTCTGACTTCTAGGTATGGGCAGTTGGATCAAACTCATTACTCAAAAGAGAGAGATTTAACTTCTTTCTTTTTACCCGTTTTTTCTTTTCATACTTCCACTGGTTTTTGTGTGGAAATAGTTGGCCTGCTGGCTATTTAGGTAGCTTGGTCCTCGCCATTCACTGTTGCCTTTGTTTATGTCACAGAAAATGAGGTGTTCAAATCATTTTGCTTTTGCTGGATGGAAAAGTCTTTGTTGTGAAACTGGAATGGTTCCACAGGAATCTGTCCTCATGAGTGAGGAATGTGACAAAATGAAAACAGTGTCAACTTTGCTCTCCTTCCTGATCTTTGGTATTGCTCTTTTGATCGTCCAGCATGATATGAAGGAGAGCACAGCACGGTCTAACCACAAGCCATGCAGTACCTCTTTAATCATTTTGCACAGGACTTATTTAATAATATTTTGTAGCAGCCAAACAGTTACAGGTATTTGTGCGATGTAGACATTCATTATCCTTAGTGTGATTATGCCAGTCCCAAGAAGTTCAACTAGGAGTACTACCAAAATGGGTTTGGATTATGATTTTTGAATTTTGGAAATATTATTTTTTTTAATTAATTTTATCAATTTGGGGGGATGATTGATTTAAATTCAGCTTTTTCTTTAAAAGATTTTGTTTTGCAAACTCATTCACTCTGTGAGTGTTCAAACACTGGCATTTAAATTAGTTTTTAGACTTTACTAGTCCCTGTAGAGGCATACTTGTACTCTGTCCATACAGATATCATACATGCTGTATATCAACAACATCTACTCTGCGTCTATTTTGTCTTTGGTCTTCATCTGAGCTGGAGCTTCTTATTAGTGGAATGGATGTTGTTTTGGTTTGGTTTGGTTTGGTTTGGTTTGGTTTATATTGCAACACCACCAACCCACTTCTCTTTGTTTTTCACTGTTTCCTCTCCTTAACTGGCAATATGTTGCCTGAGACTTCCATGTATAAGCTTCACTCTTTTTGTTGGAGGACTCAAATATAAGAAAGAGTTTATTGAGAGGGTATAGGTGGTGGAGTGGGGAAGGGAACCTTAAATCAGCACTGCTAAAGGGTTGAGCATAAAGTCCTAGGGATGCTCCTCCATGAGGCTGGCTGCTGGGAGACTGATCTGTCTTCCCATGACCACACACTTTCTGAAACGTGAACCACCACCACCATGCAAAGTCTTACACTGCTGCTGGAAGGTTTCAGAAGAAAAAAAGAAATAGCAATCAGCTTCCTCTTTTCTATATCAGCCACATTATGAGGTAACTGTAGTAACTGCTTTGGATGGGTGGGGGTGCCCAGGAGTCCCTTGCCGTTGTTTATAGCTCCAAGTGACACAACTCTTTTATGGACATTTGTCGCCTTCTCTTAATGCTTCCCTAATTTAAAGAGTTATTTATTCTACCAGACTGCCCTGGATCTCAACAAAACTTGACCAGCACATCCTCCCACTGGAGTTATAAACACCAATGTAAGCACTGAAGTTGATTCTTTGCTATACCTGGGACAGAGGATTTGTTTGTTCCACCTATTCCTTAGCTGCAATCTTTACTTCTCTATCGCCTGAGACTCTGAAATGTCATTGTAGGTACCAATCACATTGCAGGAAGCTGCCTCCTTGTTCCCAGTGAATAGCACAGTGACTCAGTTCAGCTCAGTTTGGTTGTGATGCCATACAGACTGCTGCAGCCCAGTTATCTGCTGAAGGTGCAGACTTGTCCTGTGCATGCACTGGGGTTGTACAGATGTACCTTCAGTAGGGATAATCTTTTGTATTTGGCAGCATTTACCCACCTACTACCAAGAAGCTCCCTGCTGTAAATCCAACAAGCTTGTTGGTTGAACTCTTTTTATAATCATTCCTTCATCTTTCTCAGGGTGGTGTTACTAAACACCCACAAGATCTAAGAGCCTTCCTATTGTTTCCTTTCCTCCTTTTTCACTTCTTTTGCATCTGTCCCTACTGTTGCCTGAAATTAAATTGCAATTTAGTTTTGGATATAGGTTAACATCACTGTGGCTATTCAGTTTAGTTTTCTACCATACACCTTTGACTTAGCCTATAACCCCTGCCACTTTTCAGGATTTTTTTTTCACAGGATCCAGTCCAGATGTGAGGAGCTTCACTTACAGTTGTCTGAAGAGTAAATGTGTATGTGAAGACATTCATAGGAAGAAAGTTTCTCATAGCAACTGCACTTTCTTTGATATCTGATGTCTTTGTTGCTCTTTATTACCCACCTCCTCTTTCCTTTTGCCACGTTTCCATGTTAATATTTTGTTTTGAGGTTCGGAGGAACTGCGGGTGTAGGGTGCCACTAGTAAAAGGCAAGGGTGAGTGAGACATGAATGCACCCCTGCAGGTGGTCAGACTAAGGAAAATCAGGTTCAAATGTTTAGATGTGTGCACTGTAGAAAAAGATGTGTGCACCTCTGTACGCACACTCAGTTCTTGAGGACCCCCAGCTGCCAGTCAGCAAACTTTGTTTAAATCTGAGCACCTTTCATGATAATTCAGTGTGTGTTTTAGTCTAACGCAGGATAGGCTTTCATACTTTCTGACCGTTTACTATATTACACTAATGATTATTATATTACTAATATATTTAGTTCTGCTTTGATTTTTACTGTAGTTTGCAAGAAGAAAAAAAGCTTCTAGAAAATGAATATGAAAGAATGTCAAAAGAAAAGGTAAGTACCAAACATGAGAAAAGCAATGTTTTATGTTCTGTCAGCTAACATATAAAAACATCACTGAAAATATTTTCACAGTGCGTATTTTTAGAGGTTTTTTTAAAATAGAATACATAGAAAAGTAAATTTTAAAAGAAGCAGATTTTATAGGCTATATTATATCATTCTGTTTTGATAACTCTAGGGGAAGCAATAAATAACTGATTCAGAAAAGCTCTAGATTTTTTTTTTTTTACTCAAGAAAATATTTACTATATTCAGCAAATGGATACTGCATGTATAGATAGCTGCAGGTTTTTGGTTCTAGGATGTGAACATGAAAAATACCTTTGCAGTTATAAATCTTGAGGAATATATGTGGCTTTGTTGGAAATAACATTCTGATAGTATTGATTGAAGAAACACGCATCTGGTAAAAAAAATACATTTCATATCTTGTCACTAAAAATGTTATCGTCATTCAATGTTACTGAGTCTGTGTTGTCAGAAGCCTGCAAAATGTAAAAGGGAAAATACAAATAATCTGGTCTTCTACTTCATTTTTAAAGAAAGATGATAAAATTAAACAGTTGAAAGAAAATTGTGATGAGCTCAGCAAAGAGGTAATCCAGAGGAAAGCAGAAATTGATTCAATAAAAGAAGCTGTTTCATCCAAGGAAAAGCTGATATTAAGAGATGAGGAAGAAATGGAAAAGCTTCAGGAGACACGGACTTATTTAAAAGTAACACAAAATTAATTGTGCCTATGGATCTGTGAATGCATGTGTGTGTATATGGGTACATGTTCTGTCCAAAGGAGCAATGAATCTTCTGGATGTTGTTTGTCATTCCAAATTCATTATGTCATTACATTAAATATTAGACCATTTTTCAATGAGCATGAAACATGCTGCTGTGCCATATCCTTATTACTCCTTTAGGAAATAATAATAGTCATGGTTTTGATTAAAAAGTGGTTTCTATAAAGACATCTTAGCTATGTTGTGTTATTGTAGGCTGCTCAGATTACTGTTCATACAGATTTATGCTGAGAATTAAAAACATACTTGTGGTTACTTCTTTCCATGATATAAATAGCATAGTAAGATGTATTAATAATATTCAAGCATAATGTTTATCTTGAAGACATACTAAAATTGTAAACATCAATGTTTAGTTTCAAAAGTAGCAACTACAATTCTCTGGGACAAACTCAAGTAATTAAAAAACATGTTTCCTACCGATTTTCTCAGCAGTTCTAAGTGAATATTACTGCTATGAAAATTCAGCCGATTCTAAGGCTGTTAATCAAACCTTTCTGTTTTGTCACTAGGCTGAGCTAGTTAGGATCCTTGGTGTTCCAAAGCAACTTGCAAAAGAAACCAAGAAGTTGGATCAGAAAAAAATGTATGTTTTTAACAAATAATTCTATATACATGAATATATATATGTATAACTTCTTCTCATCCCTTGGTTATAGAAATGATTGAGGAGAGTTGTTGATTAAAATTAGGATCAACATTTAAACTAATACTTCCACAGCTGCCAGTGTGGCCTGAGCTGCAAACGCTTTCTCCCTTGGTCCTCCCGTACCGGCTGTTGAGTCACAGGTGCTGTACTGTAAGGTCCTGACATGAACTGCAGTCTCTAATACTTCATCGGGGAAATGTGCGCCAGCCGCCAGCCTTTTCTTTCTCTCTCTTGCGAGGCTGGGGTTCTTCTCCTCTGAAGCTCTCTTGTGAGGCTGGGGTTCTTCTCTGAAGTATGGCATATGCTGTTTTCTGTAAGTGTGAAATCAAATTAGCACTGTGCAGTTTCAGCCGGGTCACTCACAGATCCCAGCGGTCCAATTGCCATCCAGATGAATGATGGGGTTTGTACCCTGTTTGTGCACAGGGTTACACTGAAGTTTTTGTATCTCCTGCTTCCAGTACCTATTTGTAATACAGAAACTGTTTGACTATGTTAAATTTCTGAGATTCAAAACTTGTATGATGGTTTTCTTCTACATTTGCCTCACTACTCTGCTTAATGCAACTCTGCCATCATAAATCTATGAAGTTTGCACTATAGTGTTACAGAGAAGCAATTTCTAAAACCTACATTGTGCAGATGGCTATTAATGAAATATTTAAATGAGTCTTTATATTTGTGTCACATCGCAGAATAAACTAACCAGAGTTCCCAGTCTCAGGAAGAATATTTGGAAGTGTCACACCCATGTACCTAGTAATGCTGACAGAAATCAGGTTACTAGAACTCTTTTTAATACTGTCATGGTGCTAAGCTGTCAGTTAGCCCCATGGCTATCTGCAATTTCATTTTTGGACTATAGTGGAATTTGAAGGTTTTAACTGTCTGCTTTCAAACATACATTGTGGTGAAATTTTGTGTGTCCACAAAAACTGGTAACTTACATTTTGTCTTCTAAATGCATGTGGAAAAGTTAACCCTTACTGCTTTGTTAAAATATATCCACAGAGATGCAGAGAAGAAGAATGAAGCCCTAAATGACCAAATAAAAGAATTGAATAGAACCCTGAAAGCCACTGAAAGAAGGATTGAAGAGATTTTGCAAGAAAGAGAAGATGTAATGAAGGAATTGGATGAGAGACAAACTTTGATAGAAAACAATGAACGAGAATGCATTACTTTGACAAAATTACTAGAAATGAGCACAGAGAAGGAATTAGCTGTCCTATCAGACAGGTTAGAGACATGAGCCATGTGGAAAGAGTGAATGATTCTCTGTTCTCAAAAGTCTATTTCTTTTTTCTACTGTATTGCTTCTATTTTCAAGTTTTATGCTGCAACCAGTGCAAATTAGAAATGATCAGGCTTGGTATTGACTTCAGAATTGTTTACATAAAAATTTGGAATCTGGAATCTAGGATCTGGCTTGAAGAAGAACATGAAAAAGCATAAGCATTTGATAAAATGCTGTGAGATTTTGCTCTTAAAGTGAAATATTTTAGAGGTTTCTCTCTTTAGTGTACTTTCTTTCCTGTGTAACCCACTGAAAATAAATTGAAGAAGAAAAAATATGTCAGTGTTTTCAAATGAGGATCATAGATGTGTGTGCTCACGTACTCCTGAATTTCAATGGGGAGTGGTTAATCATCTCTTTAATAGTCCCTTCAATTATGATTTTATATTTACTTCATAAAGTAAAATAAACTGTTAGTTTGAAGGGAAGCATCAAATGATTCCTCCCTTGCAAAGGGGGATGTATAGCTGTAATTCTGCCCATATGCTCAGCAACAATGCTTTTGCCTTCAAGCTTTTTGTGAAAGGCCCATGGTGTCTTATTTTGAAATGTTCCGTCATAATAAAAAATGTTTTCTTCTTTCTATATGTACCAGTTTCCCTGGAATTTTCAACATATTTAGAACAGACCTCATTGACATAATTAGGATATTATAATTGATTATAGTTATGAAAATGCAACCTTTTTAGTTAATTTTTCTCAGTAGTTTACAAGTTTGTCTTGCTGCTGAGCCATAGAGATGCGGTACTAAAAACCCATTAAAATAGTCGTGCCTGTTTCCATATATGTCTTGATAAAGTTACCTGTTTCTAAAATTCTGTGTCTATCTATATAGACAAATTCTGGAAAATAATTTAAATAAATGTGTCTTGGAGAACAAAAAGCAGCAAGATATTCTCAGTCACCATCAAACACAGAAAGATAAAGAACTGAAATATTTAAAAAAGTTGGAATTACAACTGAAAGGGATTTGTGATTCCTTGGAACGAGATAAGGCAAAGCATAAAAGACTCAAAACAGAGGTCTGTATGAATGTATTGATGATAAAGATTTTAAATTTTCTTGTAAGAAATACTGCTATGAAATCTCTTGACAGTCCTATAAGGGGAAAGGGGGGTAGACTCTTATTTCCCTCTTGCTTTAGTATTTCACCCATTCCTCTTTCAATAATGCTTTACTCTTTTCTGTTTTATGTTGTCTTTTGACTATGTTAATTTTAAAGGGAAGTATCATTCTGCTTGTGTATTCAAAGCATTTCCTTTCCTTTCTGCTTCCAATTCTTTCTTAAAAATTTACTTTGTCTATAAATTTTTTGTATTTTCTTTCTCTCATCACTGGTTCTTCCATTCTCTCTTTCTTATATAACTCTTATGCTTGCTCCTTGCTTAGTCTAGATGCTGAGTCATATAAAATTAATCTTGTTTAGTCAGGTGAGTATTTTTTCACAGGACTTGATGTTCCCTACCTTGATACTATCCTTGAAATTCTTCTGGGTCCTTCTGAGCAATTCAGGGCAGAAAAGAGTCTTACATAATTATAAAGTTTTCAAAAATAACTATATGTATCAAAACTCATATATACTTAGCTTTGCTATTTAAACAACTCCAATTATTACTTGATAATATTTAATATTATTAAACGATATTTTTTTGTCTCCCTTGAAATTCCTTCTCAATTCACGTGTCTTACCTAGTAATATAAGCTCACCTGGGAGAAGGGAGAAAAGCTCTATAACTACACAACAGAGTTTTGGATTGAATTCCNGATCTTAAAACTTAAAGAGTTTCTGTTCAGTATCAGCTAAGAGAATCTGGGAGATGGTATTTTTTCTTGTGTTCCCATTGAGGAGACATTTATGGATGAAGAATCACAATTGTTCAAATACATGTAATGCTGAAATCAAATGCCAAAACTCACCAGTGGCTGTGGTTAGAGTCCACGGTCTGGGGTGAGATTCAGACCCATCTCAGCCCAATTCCTTCATCCTGTGGAAGGACAGGACCTTGTATGTGTCTTATAAATAATATCATCATGAGGAGTAGGGGAAAGGGAATGCCACGGGATACAGAAGTGGCATTCTAATCAGGATTTTACTCCAGCAGCTGCAGGATACTACTTTAATGCAAACAGGCCACAGCAATAGAGTTGTTTAAGCCCATCCTCCCATGCTCAGTGTTTTCTCTGATTTCTTTCTGGGCTCTGTTAGAAGAGCAAATGTGGAATCACCGCTCCTCTGCAGTGTGGCAAATTCAAATGCAGTACTGCAGTAAGGCAGGGTCAAGTGACAAGCTTGATTCTGCTTGGCTTTTGCTATACTGGGACAATTTTAATTTGGAAGACTTGGGAGCACACCTAGCAAAAGTTAAAAAATAGTATTTTAAGTAGATAAAATTTCTTTAACTACATAAAGCTCCAGATTTACATTTATTCATTGTGATTCAAAGTGAAAAAATCACAAGAATTAATTGTATAAATATGTGATTGCAGAAGCAGCAGTACATCAGTGTGGTTCCCCAAATTTCTTCTTTTGAATCATATGCTAAGTGCAGAATGACTGGTTTGTAGAATAAGGAAATTACAGGAACACTTCCTTCAAATGTGTTTTTCCCATTAGAAAGTTGTGAAAGGTCAGCTATTGCCAAATGCCAAGGTTGTGTGTGAAAGAGAACTGCTGCTCCCGCTGTCGCCAGCCCGGAGCAGAACTGCTGCTCCTCTCCATGTGGGCCTTCTCCTTGGTCAGGCCAGCACAGAGGCAGCCAAAAGTGCCTAAGTTTAGCCCTGTCTTACATGAACAAAAGACCTTAATGGATTAAAGATGTTTAGATGAGCTTTTTGCTTTTACACGGCAGAAGAGGTAACTAATATATGCTCCATAAAGAAGCTACTTTTGCTCCCCAAACAAGAGCAAAAGTCACTTTCTTGGGACAGGCTTTACTGATCTTTTAGTAAAGCTAAGTCAAATGAAATCTCAGGGCTGGCAGCTGCAACCAAAGTAACTCCACACTTTGACATTTACTGTGTCTCTTGTTCCCCTTTCCCTTAATGCAAATGAACAGCATTTAATTTTACAATATTATCACAGAAGTGAGAATCACAACTGCAAAACATTTACTTCTCAGTATTGATTTATAGTGCTTTGAACTCTAACGTCTGTTTGAGATCTGAGCAAGATATTACAGGGTTGGGTGTATTATCTTTGAGTATCTTCCAGGTGTGTTGTTAAATGTAATTTTTTCCCACTCATATGAATTATGGATTTGCAATTAGAATCATTTGGATTGGAAGGGACTTTTAAAGGTCATTTGATCAAACCCTTGCAATAGGCAGGGACACCTTCATCTAGATCAGGTTAGTCAGACCTCAGTCCAACCTGGCCTTAAATGTGTCCAGGGACGGGGCATCAATCACCTCTCTGGGCAACCTGTGCCACTGTTTCACTACCCTTGTTGAACAAAATTCTTCTTTATATCTAATCGTCCCTCTTTTATTTTAAAGTTAATACCCCCTGTCCTCTCACAACAGGTCCTGCTAAAATGTTTGTCCCCATCAATTACAGAGAGGCAACATAGGCCTGCATAATTAGCCTGATGCATGTATTTCTTATTTGCTTAAAACTGTAAAGAATTTTTAAGTGAAGTTAGTCACAGTGAGGCAAAACCCCCTTTTTGTCTTAGAAGATATATTATGTAAGTACTTGTAGTGAGATTGATCAGATATATTTGTTAGAGGTAGCTTTTAATATGTATTCCTTCACATAATTAATGTTAAAATCTGATTGAATAAATGAATTTTCCCACAATGGAAAATAATACATAAATGGGTTGTTAGATTTGGCTTTCTAGAGCCTAATGAAAATCCTGCTGTGGTGACAAAAATTTAAAAAAAATGTGATATCCATTCTACATAGATGTAAACTATTTTTTTTCCTTTAGTAAGTTCAGAATTTCACTCTGAAAATCCTTTGTGAATTTAGAAGGTGACAGTTTTATATACTCTTTTTGTCATTATTGTTTTTTTTAATGACAGTTTGGTTGCTGAAAACCATAACCCTTCTAAATTTGTGAAGTTTAGTGTTCATAGTTCTTTAAAGAAAAATTTGAGGAACTTTGATAAGTTGCTGAGGAACTCTACTCAATGAAGCATTCTTGTACTAGCTATTATAATAGGAAAAAAAATTATTTTCTTAATTTGAGTAGCTACTTATAATAGAATATCTGCAATTTACATTTTCCTCATTTTTTGTTTGCATCACTCTGTGCTTGGTTTATTTTTGTAGGCAGAAATTAACTCCAAAAAAAATGCAGTATTATTAGAAAGACGACGAGAACTGCAGGAAGAAATTGAAACAATCAAGAGAGGCTTAGCTGAACAGGTGCTGAGTCCTGCTTTCTCATATTTTTTCATTTTAACTGTTGGTTTTCTATCATGAGAAAAAAGGAAAAAAGGAAAGGGAGTTTCTACCTGCAGCTTTCTGCTGAGAAATCGTAGTAGTATTTGTTCAATTTTAAAGAACGCTTGTCTTTCATTTTTAAAAATATGTTTTGGTGTTACTGACCACATACTAGAAGGTAGAAAGCAAATCTACTTTCTAGTTTAAGTCTTTCCGAATGTTGTTAATGACACTGCAGCTAGAAATACATTGTTACAGATTTCCTTTGGATATGGAACCTTGTCTTGTTGCAACAATAAAAATCCAGCATTTGTACCTTATGATTTTTCATCTTCATGGTTCTGATTTTTCATCTTTCATCTCCATGGTTCTGTCATTTGTGGATGTCTGTCTGTACTCAGCACAACCATACAGAGAAATGCAGATATCTGCATTATGAGAGCATTAGTACTTGCCACTACATAAATGACTTTATAAGAAGCAATCTATTTCAGACATACATTCTTAAGATCAAACCTCCTTGTCTTCTTACCCTTATATCCATCTTCTTTATGGGTTTTGTTTGAATTCATTAACATTATCAGGTGGGAATCAGCTTGTATTTGGATACATATGCATTCTAATACCTACATGGTCACTCTTTGGGATGCATAAGTTGTGTGCCACAGACAGGCATGCAGTCAGTGGAGCCTAGGAAGCTTCCATTCACCTCCTTCTGAAGATCTGACACTGAACTTAAACATTCTATCGCTATAAAGACCCATGTGTCAATGGACAGTAGCTGAAAGATGTTAGACTGAAGAACAGAAATGCTCCTAGGTGATAATATATTTTGAAGTGTTATTACAGGGATTGTGCATGGTATTTTAAAGCAATAATTTATTATGTTTTTAAATCTATGTAGTCTGTATATTTGTTTACATTGCAGATAAACCCAAAGTATTTCCAACTTTGGGGTTGCCAACACTTATGCAATGTTGCATTAGGATTTAAATTTTATCTTCTTTAGGAAATGATATCAGATATGGATGCCCGCATGTTAGAAGAATGCATTGCTGAAGAACACTTGCTTTTTAAAGAGCAGGAAAAATGCAGAAATGAGTTATCCACACTTACACATCTGACGTGTCTCAGAGCTGATGAGAAGCAACTGAAATGCAGGAATGTTCAGAAAGCCAAGGTAAAAAATTGTATATTGGGAAGACTGTTTAAAAGTATAAGCTGCTGTAGGGAGAAATTAAATTACTAGTGTGGGGAGCCTTGTGGACTCATTTCCCACCCTAGCTCTGAAGGTCCATCAGGACACTGGAAGCTCAAAATATTGTGGTGTTTTATCAGCAATTTGTGGTGCAGTGCAGTATGTTTAACTATCACTCCATAATTGAAACAAGGTATTGAAAGGACATTTCGAGAGTGCCCAAAGATGCAACGAAGATGGTAAAGGGCCTTGAGGGTAAGCTGGGTGAGGAGCAACTGAAGGCATTTGGTCTGTTCAGCCTGGAGAAAAGGAGACTGAGGGGAGACCTCGTTGTGGCTCCAGCTTCCTCGTGAGGGGCAGCAGAGGGGCAGACACTGACCTCTTCACTCTGATGACCAGGGACAGGACCTGACCAAATGACCTGAAGTTGTGTCAGGGGAGGTTTAGGTTGGATATCAGGAAAAGGTTCTTCACCCAGAGGGTGGCTGAGCACTGGAACAGGCTCCACAGAGAAGTGGTCACAGCATGAAGCCTGACAGAGTTCAAGAAGTGTTTGGACAACGCTCTTGGGCACAGGGTGTGACTCTTGGGGATGGTGCTGTACAGGGCCAGGAGTTGGACTTGATGATCCTTTTGGGCCCCTTCCAAATCAGCACATTCTGTGATTCTGAGATTCTGTGGTTTTCTTTCAAGCCTATGGAATAAAATGAACAATTTGAAAGAAAGTGGCAGAAAAGAAGATAACCTCACCTGAGATTCTCAGAAGTAAAACTGTGTGGTTTATTTTACAAATATATTACCATTAGAAGATAAACTGAACTACTACTCATTCCAAGGAGAGGCAGAAACATCTATTTTCCTGTTACATTTCAAGGCATAAATAATTATATTGATTTAGAGAAAGAGGGAAAGAAAACTTTTCCTATGACTAGTCATTGTACTTGCTGCCTGCATTTTGCTGGCATGATGTGTGCTGTGATGTCACACAGAATTTACTAAATACCAAATTGCTATATGGGAACAAGGTATTTATGTTTCCAAAATGTATGTCTGTATTCAGATAAATTAGATAAGCTACCCTTCTACCATCTTGGGAAACTGATGGTCTATAAAAATAAACATGTCAGGCTTTGTACCTTTAATAAAAATCAGTCCATAAACAAATAAAACAATACAAATTCAGGAACACATATGCAAGCCCAAAGTTGCAACTCATCATCCACCAGCTTTCCCTAATACCATTCTCCTCCTCCTGATACCAGTGGGAGGGGAGAAAAGGCCTGTCCATCGAAGATTGATGGCCTAGGCTCTTGAGGACTGAACGCAACTGGAATCAAAAGATCCAGAGACTTAACAGAATGCAATTCTGCTCAAACATCAGCGATTGCTTGAAAGTCAGAATTGAGTAAAAATGAAATTTTATTTATAAAGGTACAGTTTCAATGGTCCATATGCCAAATTATTATAGAGTGAGGCAATTGACAGGCTGAGCAGTAGAAACAGTGGAACTCCTGATACAGGGAACCAAGCATTTAAGATGCAGCATCAAATTATCTACATTACTAATAGTAATTGTAAGCTAAATGTAAATGGAAAAATAGTGCTTTTTAAATGTTGTTTTTTATGTAATTAAAACATTTCATTATAATAAGAAAAAGTTCTTATTATAATATCCCCTCACATTTCTTTTTCTCATCTAAGAGTTGTTCTGGGTANTTTCTCAGTGGAAAGCAAGGGAAGCTGAAAACCGGGTAAAATTGCTAGAAAACAGAATAGAAAATTTAAGGAATGCTGTTGTAACCAAGGAAAGGTGAGTTTACAGTACACTGTAGTTCACAATTACAGAAATGTGAGACTGGAAAAAATCTTAGGAGAGAATCTATTTGATCTTCAGTTATGCTCATATCATCCTTGATAGTTACCCTGAGTTTTAAAATCTGATTTAAACAAAGGCATTAGGAACACCTCTCCATAATCTGTTCCAATTTCTTATCTCACTAACACTCCACAAGTAGCTTGGGCATCACTACATGGCAGAAAGTAGTTTGGAAGTTTGTCTGGCTACTCTTTAATTTTTCCATCCTTTGTATCACAGTTCTTGGATCTCTCGGGTTTTGCATTATCATGCTGTTTCACTCAATATGAGCAACACCATTGCACTCATATTTGCTGTCCTTAGAGAAAAAGAGGTGTGACATATTTGATTCCCCAATGAAGTGGTGCATAGGACTATTAAATGAGTCACTAGCTAGGCATGTGGCTGTCTAATTATGAAATTAGAACGAATTGAGGATTTTGGTTCAAACTCACATTGAAGTTTATTAGATAACATTTATTTCAGATAAAATGTGGTTTCAATTTCCAAGCAATCTTAGACAAAATGAAAGGTTCCATTCACAACAAGGGTAATGAGGCAGAATAGCTGGTGCTTGTGACTGTCTTTTTCCTATACCACTATTTAGTGGGGATATCTTTTTGCTATACTTCTTTCTTCTTAGTGATGAAATTCTGCAATATAGACAGAATTACAATGTCTTGGAAATCCATACTTGGGCAAGAAGAGAGACAGTGAATAGCCAACTGTGTGAGCAAAACGGGGAAACCAAAACTGAGTAGTTAAAAATAACCCAATTTTCCCAAAACTTCATTATTTGGTGCCAAAAAATTGCTCAATCAGAGAAAGAATACACTAAGTATTTATTGTAAATCTCCTAGTAGTTTGATTTCAAAGTCATGCTAGAGACAGCTAAAAAAGAAGTGGAACTTCAGTGATTGAAGTGATTTTGTCAAGATGTACAAGCTGACATTTTGTGGTAAAATTTTTGAGGCCTTCCCAGGTAATGAAAGAAGGAAAAAAAAAAGGTTAATAAGACATAAATATTGTACAGCTATTC
>VYZQ01034313.1:26229-38659 GCA_013400655.1 Mystacornis crossleyi | reverse complement strand
CAATCCCATGAAAATCTCCAGACTACATCATCACAGTCATAGAATAACAGGACTAAAAGACAGATAAAAAGTTTATCTAGGCAGTCTGCTCTGACACCAGCATTGGATTGCCTGTCATTCCCAAGAGGGCTAAACTGTGCTTTCAAGCCACCACTGGCAAACCAGTTTTCCCAGCAAGCTATCCCAGTCTTTCCTTAACAGTGGAAAGATTTTCTTGACCTTTAGGCTGGATCTTGCTGTGGTGTAAGAATACTGGTTTGTATTCTGTCCAGGAATATGACAAATGGGCCATTCTTTTCCTTTCTGCAACATTTCATTATCTGGAAGGATGTTACTCATGTTCCTCTCCCATCCTTTTGCTAGGCTATGCAACCTCGTTTCTTTCAATCTGCTCTTAGAGATTTTTCTTAGCTCATTCTGCATTTCTTTTATTTTTGGCAATATGGTTTTTATATGTCTAGAGGTGCAGTGCCTGGTACCTGTGGCTGACAGTGAAAGGATTCATTCAGGTATCTTGCAGGTTACCTTCCTGCTTATGCATCCTGGTATGGTGGCACCTTTCTTGACACAACATAGCGACCCATCTTCATGTAAATGTATGTAACAACCAGACCCTTTTTTAAAGAAAGGGCATCCAACCAGTTGACTGATTCTGTGTTTGTACAGGCAATTTTTCCTGCTTACATGTAGCAACTTACATTTTTTATTTACTATTATCTTTTTGGTTCAGACCTTTTTTCAGACCACGGTAATTTTGAATTTGAATCTTTTCCAAAAAATACTTGCAGCCTCTCTGAGCTTAACCTCATTCTACTGATGAGGTATTTACTCCATATTTTCATCAAGAATCCATTATGAGAATATCATATGAAATATTGAAGCTATATAAAATCAAAATATATGATACCTACTATTTGTCATCCATACACCTGTGAAATTATCATAGTAGACATTGGTCTGGTTTGGCATGACTCAACACACCCATGTTGGCTGTTATCCCTGCCTTTTTCCTCTTCTTGATACCTACAAAGAAAACTTAAGTATGTGTTCCAGATTTATTCTTCAGAAAGTGAAGTTATCTATGGTTCCATAGCTCCATCCCCACCCTTTCTTAAAATAGGTCTTGTTTGCCCTCTTCTAGTGCTCACCTCACCTACCTTCTCTGAGATTTCAAAAAAAGTACTCAATGTCCACTTCTTCACACCAGTTGCTTTATCTAGACAAGTGTTCCCTCCTGTGTGTTCATCCTTCAACAATTCCTCCTGACTGATTACAACAACCTAGAAAAGCCTCTCTTCTAGAGCCTTTTCCTATTCCCTGTATCAAATCCACTCTAAGAAGGAAGGAAGGAAGGAAGGNNAAAGAAAGAAAGAAAGAAAGAAAGAGAAAGGAAGGATGTTTAAAAAAATCTAAGACTTGGAATCTCTTATAACTCAGATAAAGTCTTGTCCAAGGAAAACATTACAAATTAGGAAAAACATAAAGAAAGATACCTGCAGTCAGGTTACTTAAGCAGACACACGATAGCATGGTTATCTCTAAATGCACTTTGATACTTTTGGATTGGCTTGAATCTGATCACTTCCAATTCATACTGCATTTAAAAGTAACGCTAGTATTTACATTTAACATGAAACTTCTAATGGCTTTTTGGACAGTGGTTTTGCTGCAATAGTCCTTCTCCAAATTAACTATTCAGTCCTGAAAAATTTTTCTTGGTGAGCTGCCCCTAATCTCATTAAGATACCACTGCCTCCAACAAGGCATTTTCCCCTGAGTTAGTGGTTGAGAAATTTGGCCCCAGATGGAAAAGGTCACTGGAAGCATAGCTGCATCCTGCTGCTTGTGCTGGTCCTGCTTTTACATTCTTCCACTCTGTGTATTTTTGGGCTTGAGTTTCAGCTATTTGTTAGCAAAATAAAGCTTTCAGTACCTAGCTATGTTCAGAATCATAGTTTGCCAAGAAAACTGTTCATTACACTCATCTAAGGTTTTTACTTTAGCTGCTTTTAGACAAAGTGTACAGGAGTGAGTTGTGTGGTGCTTTTTTACTAGAAAAAGAAATATTTAAATGTTCTGGTAATGTTCCACTGCCACCTGAGAATATCTGCCAGTTTTCTCTTTTCTAGTTAAATATGACTTGGTAACTTCCAGTGATAAACCTCTACCTGGCAACATCTGAACATTTACTTTATATTTCAGGCAACACCTGCCTCTGTGAGTCCCGAGGGTACCACATTACTCAGTGTCACCAGTGAATCACTTCAGGATGCATGGCTGGGAATGTTAGTGTAGAAAACTCGGATGGCTGTAGGGATGAGACTTTCAATGCTAACCAGCAGGGACGCAGGGCCTTCTATTGTATTCCTGATGATAAAAAACAAAAATAGCCTGAGGACCAAGAGACAGGTGGAACTCAATTTCTGTCAAACAGCGGGGTTTCCTCTGTCCTGCAACAGTCACACTGTAGTTCCCTTTTAAAAGAAAATTTTAAAATGGTTCATGACTTTTTGTGTTACCCACCCTCCTTCCCAGTACAAGAAAACCTTGTCTGTTGAAGTCTCCAGACCAAGGTCTGGTGATGAGTTTGGTGGGAATAAATAAATGTTAAGGTTTTTTGTTTGCTAGTATTCCCAGTGCAAAGATAAGATTAAACAGCTGGAGGAAAACCATGGTGATGCCACAAATGAGAGCAGAAAGCAAGAAATGGGAGGGAAGGACCCATCTCCACCTGAGCTGCTAAAAAGGATTGAACAGGTAACATTGCTTCCCACATCACAAGATATCCTGCTGTGCTTGACCTCTTACAAAATGCAAATAGTGTCTTTTATTTTTAAAATAAATTTTCTGTGAGAGGAATTAAAGTAATGATTGGCTACTGTGAACTCCAGCCGAGTGTCTGCTTTCCAAGTCAATTGGTCATGGGACATTTTGACTTTTTCCAGGAGAGGCTGGGGAGGGAGAGGTCTGTCAGGTACCCCTGGCTCTGCAGCATCCTCTGCTGACTCCATTCACATCACTGGCACTTCAGTGCAGACCCACCTCACTAGGGGAAGGCACGGGGAAGGCACAGAAAAGGCAGCAGAGGGAGATAAATGCAGAATAATAAACTGCTAACGGTCTTTGGTAATTGGCTGTGAGCTGTTCTAGCACTATCCACTGGCTGTGAGCAAAAGCAGGACATGCCAGCCTCTTAACAAGGTCTGCCTGTGCGACACAGAGTCAAACAGTGCCCCTTGTCTGGGCTGGGCTCTACTGCTTTGCTTCCCTGATGAGCAAGGAGGCACCGAACAGAGCTTGGTGGAAGCAGCAGCCAGCCCAGCCCAGCCCAGCCCAGCAGCTGACACCTGACTGCAGCACTGCTGGTGACTGCCCTGAGGCACTTCAAAGGGAAGCATTAGGTCCAATGGAAAGCCAGTTTCAGGGCCCTCTGTACAGAGGAGAAGAAGGTAAAGGAACAGCATTTTCTTATATAGTTTTGTCTGTCCCATTTATAGAAGCACAGAACTCCTCCCGCTGTGTTCAGTGTTTGGAGGGGATTTGCAAAAGGTTCTGAAGGTGTGACAGCAGCAGCAGCAAGCTCTGAGCACACCTCAGAGTCCTTCTTTTGAAATCCAGTTTGTAAAGACAGACTCTAAACAAAGCTTCTTGAATTACCTGAGCTTTTCACTTTACTATCCCGTATTCCTTGACAAGAGGGAGCTCTGCATAGCTAGCAGGCCACAACACAGCCTGCTATCACCAACCTGCACATTTAAAGAAGGGTTTCTTGGAGTCATGATAAGTTTAAATGTCTATTTCAATCTCCTTGGAATTTAAAGTCATTGTAGCTGTAATTTGTTTATGAAGCTCGTATTTTTTTTAGCATGAGGAGGGAAAAGGTATTTAAAGCAAGAGCTGAAACCTTCCATTATGGTGTGACTCAAGGAAACAGAAGATTAAAAAAAAATTATTATTAGAAAAATGCTCCATTGCTTTCAAGAAAAGCACAGCAAGGCAGTAACAATGGTGTAAGCCCCTGCCCCCAAAAGGGCATGGTCTGATATGGAAGAATTGTACAACTGACAGAAACCACCTGAACCAATTTGGGCCTGCTACTTGGCAGAGAGGGCGTAAGTTTCGAGAGAACTGATGGTGAAAGGTGTTTGTTTATGGCTGTGCACCGGTATCATTTCAGCAGCTCAAGGCAATCACGGAATGCTTTGCGCCGCACCTTCCCCTGTGCTTTCCTTACACTGTGTCTTTGTTCTTACTGCAGATCGAGGCAGAGCTGCTGCAGAAGGAGCAGACACTGCTGAAGATAAATCTTCTCTGCGAGAACATTTCCGATCTGACGGACAGAATCCGTGCCATGGTGGAGAACGGCAAGCAGGACACGCTGCTGTTCGCCAGGAGGGTAAGAAGGGCACTGCGTGCTCTGCTTGCCAGCCTGTACAGAACGAAACAGTATCTGGGCAAGAGGTGATTCACTTGCAAATTACAAAAGTGGCTGGCACTGTTGATGGGCAAATCATAAGTTAGCCTTCAGAAATTACAGGCATGAATAATAACAGTAATACAGATATACCAAAACCATTAGGTGAATGTCCTCTCTTTTAAAAATAAAGTTGCACCATAAATGGCACCTTTCACCAAATATAGGATTAGTTCTTTCTGAAGTAGATGCTTAGAAACTTTGTAGGATCCTACTTTTGCAAATACACTGAACAGATTTTCAACAACAAACATGTCAAAGGCTAAAAAGAAATAATGGAAAAACAGAAATAAAGGAAGGCCAGGTAAATTCTACTCCAACATACAAAAAGATGAACTTGGTATCTGGCTCAAAGTTCTTTTGTTGTTTAGGTAAGGAGAATCACACAAGAAACATAATTTCCAATACAGTTTTCAAAATATAATTATAGCTATTTGCTTTTAACTGCCAGTCATATTGTTTGGGAAAGACCAAAAATACTCCCACCCCCCATATTCCCAGTGAAAAAGCTGCAAATTGAGCAGAGCTGAGGGAAAGCAAGAAAAAAAAAATGCTAAATAATTAATGTAAAACAAGGCCAAGGTAGAATTTTTTTACTTAGATGTTAGGTTTGGCACCCATGAAAGCTTAAAACAGTTTTTATAATTAACTTTAAACACTACAGAAATATCATTGTTGTTAACTGTGTTTGTGAAATGATGGCCGTGGGCTAATAAACTACTGTAAGAACAGCAGTGTGCCAAAAGTTGCATTCACAAGTGCTTTGACTCTCCCAATTCCCTATTAGTCCCTTAAAGAGTATTTAAGTTTTGTTGTTTTTTTAAAATCGTCTCCATTAAGACCCAAGGATTCCCGTCACATTCCTTTTTTGTTCATCCCCCTTCCAAGGATAATGTCACAACCCACAGTCCCTGCATCAGCATTATTACTCAATTGTCTTGTAGGAATTGGGCTTCTTCCAGCTTTATTACAAAGTTAATTGTGCATAAACTCAAAGAGAATTGGGATCCCAGGCCTTTGAGGGCTGGGGGAGTTTTACTGTCCAGCTGAAAAGGACAAGATGCAAAGACAAATGTGCTTTTCTTGTATTGGAGTAAATGTGACTTCTTGAGCAGCCAATTTCATTGGTTCTAAGTGATCACAAAAATTAAGTAATTTTCAAGTATTGAACTACTACTTAAAACCTTGTCAAGTTGGACTTATTTTCATGTGCCTAATGCTGACCCAAGTGTGATGCCCAGTGAGTGCCTACAGGGAAGCCCTAACTACAGTGCAGATGTTTTGCATTCCAGACCAACGAACTGCAGAAGAAGATAAATGACAAAACCCTGGAGATAAGGGCTCTTCTTGCAGAGTTATCCATGAAGCAAGCACTTGCCATTAAACTCCAGCAGGAAATCAGAGACAAAGAACAATTTGTGATGACTTCATTGACCATAAGTCAAGGCCTTCCCCTTCCTAAAGAAGCAGAAAAGAAACGGTGGAAGATCCCACACAATGAGAAGATGCAAAAAGCAGCAGCTGAAGCCAGAGCTAAAGTAAGTTTTTGTCACACATTGCAAGAGCTCCAGGAGCCAGTGCAGATGATGGTACAGACAGAGACAACTGCTACAGTGGGTTTGTGGAGTTTTAACACTAGTCTGGCAACACTGCTTAGAGCTGGTCATTGAATCTTGAGGAGATCATATACTAAAAGCCTCACCTTTGATTATTAAAGTAGTTTGTGTGACTATGTTGTGGCTGAAGGGCAGGGCAGCCATCAGTAGAATACTGCTTTTCATAGGATTTCCAGGTAAAGCTGCAAAGTGTGGAGTGTGGGTTTCAGGAGAAGTAAGTTTAGTGTCTCCCACATATAAGATGCAATGAGCATCAGATCAGAAGCAGCAAGAAATCAGATTGCTGGGTAAGACACTGAGGGTAGGCAGGGCAGCATAGGAAACAGTGCTTCAAACCCTACCCTGCTGGACACTGCCTCTGTCCTTGAGATGGTCAGTGATCCCAGAGCAGAGAGCTCCTACAGAATAGTAATGGTTTAGAATAAGAAACTTCTGTCATGAAACATCTTCTCATGCTGTGACTCAAATTTCCTTTCAGTGCTGTGGATAAAGGCTCACTGTAGTAACGATATTTAAGAACAGAATTGTTCCTCAGATGTTCTCTGCACAATTATTACAGCTTTTAAAAGTTCATCTAATCTGTTTTCTTGACAAATAACAAAAGCACGACAGGCTCAAACTGTCTACTGTTTAAAAAGACAAAATCACATGTACAAGGTCAAAACCTCATGCTTTCCTTTTAATACTACTTCAGCTTTCCTGGCTTGCCAGGGATCAGACTAACGGTGTTTCCTTTGTCACGGATTCTGTACACTGGCTCGGGAGAGCACTGGAGTCTTAGAGCACACAAGCCCTGTGTGACCAAGCTGTGTTTCTCTGACAGCAGCCTGCAGAGGAGGAACACGGTGCAGTGCCCGGCCGTGCCCCCACTATCCCAGAGGAGGGGAGGCTCCCACTGCTGCAGCCCCACGTGGCTCCCCTCAGACCAAGTGAGCCCAGCTCGAGTCCGAGACATTTCAAAAAGCCTCCTGCAAAGCCACCTGAAATCTGAGCAGACAGCACCTGAAGCAGGAGAGACCAGCACCAGCTGCTGGATCACAAGAGTCAGCAGCATTTACACTGCACTGAAGGAAGATCTGTAGGTGTTCAGCCAAATTCCATACTGAAAACAAAGAATTTGTTCATGCCAAAAGCATAACTAACTAGTCGGCGATCCAGAGTCCCTTCTCCTGGTATCCCAAATGCAGGGCAGTATTTCCAAGTGTTAAGAAAAGTGAGTGATCCTCATGCTATGCTTGTTTTTCTTTTTCCAGGTGAAGTTTTATTACATCTGAAGATCTGTTATAATACATTCATTAAAAAGAAAAAGCTAGAAAATCTTCTCTTGTTATTAATATAATACAACGTAACCACCACTTATACACATACACCACCATGGCTTTCTGCAGTCTGGCACTGGAGTTTACACTTGCCAGAGAAATTCTAACATTGAGAAAAATATTCCTTCCCACTACGCAGTCACTGAGACAGCTAAACCTTCACTGATGGCAATGATAAGGGAATGACCATGAATTTGCCAAGTCACTTCCAGGAACTGGATCTTTTTATTTCACTGGTAAGGAACAGGGAACATCAATGGAAACTACTCAGAAAGAAAATCAGAGGTTGTTTTGAAAACCTCCCAAATATATAAAATTTAATGAGTTTCTCTTGTTTAATAGTCTGGAATTTTGTAGAGTTTTTGTAAAATCCAATAAAGTCTGCAGAAATCCTGCATGGCACAACTTGGCAATTTTCTCTGTGTAGCAAATTGCTATTACCATTTTAAATTAATGTCACAGTCCAGAATTTAAAACAAAAGAACAAACAATACTGGCTCAGTTACATACAAACAGAAGCTGAAAACAAAGGAAAAACAGCCTGCCTAATTTCCTTCTGAAGCTGAGGTTTGAGCAGTAACACTAGAAGTTGTAAAAAAGAATTATGTAAAACTCTGTCCAAGCACTGTTAAAATAAATTTCTAAAGGTTTTTTCTTACCCTATATTGCTTACAATATATTATACATATCTTTAAAAAACAACAAAAAACCCCACAAACAAACAAACAAAAAAACTCCCAACAAAATCTGTCCCATGCATTTTTAGGAGATTATATTTTGTGCTAATTACACAACTGAAAATATTAGAATGCAGCTTCAGAAGAAGAAGTACCATAAGGTAACTGATACCACCACAAGGAATGAATACCTCCTTACTCATGGCTGACATAAAAAGTCATTTTTTAATCTTACCTGCTTTACACAATCACACCAAGAAATCCTTTTATTAATCCAAGTAAACAGTTACTGGTTCTTGTTCCTGTACAACTGGACTGCCCTTTCTAGCATTGTCTTGTTAAAAGAAGTGACTTTTATACCAATTTTCACGGCGTGTTTTAGTATCTGCTATTGTTCCACCTCCTTGACCATTTCAAAATGATACCACAGATATATTTCAAACCTGGGGTTATGTCAAATGCATTTCTCTAGGATTTATCTAGAAGTCAGTAATTTCTACGTCAGTATGTTGGACCAAACACTGTTTTGAGTAGCTCATGTCAGTACTGGCAACTACCCAAAACTGCAGGTTATTTGGGAAACAACATTGCATTTCAATAACAGAGGCACCACAGTTTGACAGCCTTCTTCAACAGCATGTTATTTCAGGAATATTTGAGGCCCAGAAGCGTCATAGTGTGCTTGAGTGCTGTTTCCTCTACAAATCTTGCATTTACATGGTCTTGTTTTTCACATGGATGCACACCTAGAGAAACATGGTGAGGAAGTATTTACAAAATTGTACATGCTCCTGTACACTTACAGTCCTGCAGTCTGTTAAACATCTTCATCTACAACACCAAAAGATAAGGGCTAATAGGACTGTGTTTTCATGTACCCAAAATATCTACAGCTTTCAGTGGTGCCCTTTGGATGCTCATCCATGGCAAAAACTGTCCTGTCAGTGGGATGTAAGTAAATTGTATCCCACACAGAGGGAAGACTCTCTGGAGGCTGGACTTCAAACCAATTCTATATTGGAGATCCAAACCCAGACTGAAGCACAGTGGCTGTGTTAGTGCTAGTGCATGAAATGGCCCAGGATACATGCTCATACACTGCTACATGGTTTAACTCTTTTTCCTCCCCAGATAGGAGGGGGAGAAATACATGGAGAATGTATTTTCCCCATACATGGAGAATCTTGGCCCCTGACACTTTCCTTCAGCAGAAAGATGACCAAACTATGTGTTCAGACATTGCTGGAGTTTTAATAACTCAGTTATGTCAGCATAGCCAGGATACATCTGAGTGAGCATCAAAGGGTAACGATCACTGGTCTTCCAAAGCACAGAATTAACATTACCTTGATTCTCTATCTCTGCCAACACATTAGTCAGGTAGTTCAGTGGCAAAAACTCCACAGGGACTGAGAGTCTCTCAGGGATAGGCCTGCTGCACTGTAAGGGAGACCATTTCAGGTTAGTTCACAAAGTCACACAGGACCAAGGTTCAGTGTTTCTTTAGTGTGTTATAGTCCACAGAAAGCTCAGGAATCTCAACACTGTCACAGCATAAGATTTAGAAACATGGCCTCTGTGCCCTTACCTGCCTGTTTCCCAGCTTCTCGAGCAAAAATTTCACATATTTCCGTGCAATTAAATTTGCATTTATCGGATGATTCCAGTACTGGCGGACCTTTTGACCAAGAGCCTAGTAAGCAAAAAGAGAGAACCTGAGAACCCCAAAACCTGAGAACGTAAACACAGGACAGTGGAAACTTTGAAAGAGGAAAATGGAGAAAAATCCTGACACAAAATCCACGTTGTAATGCAAATGTGCTTTGCTTTCAGACCCTGATGACAGAGGCAAAGAGGACATCATGTTTTGATGGAAAGAAGCCATGGAGCCTTCCTTTTGTAGCCAGTAACTAAGAGATCACAGTATGCTCCCAAAATGTGGGAAATCAAAACCTCGTCTCTCAGTCCTCATCTCACCTGGTCCGTCCCAGTGCCACCGTCCCACCTGGCACATGTACTTAAGTATTAATTGAACCTTTATCCTTTACTGTGACTAATTTGAATCTATTCTTTCCCCAAAGAATAATGCAGATGCCCTATTCCTCAAGGCTCCTTCAGGACAGGGCTTCTCAGGCTCAGTCTAAGGAACCTTAGACAAGCTGAATGCTGGCAAGGAAAGACACTGGGAATGGAAGTTTGGATCCCATTATCTTGGAAACTGCTAACATTGACTCACATTCCCAGAGCCAAAAGAGATTCAAAACCAGGTTTCCCAAAGCTTCCAATTCCAACCAATAAGCACAAGAATAGGAACACACTGTGAAATTAGCTCCACCTTCTATTTGCCCTGTGTAGATCTTCCCCTGTCCCTCCCCTTCAGCTGCACTGCAATGCAGACAGCTGTTCATTATAGTAAATGCTGTACAGTTTAATGGTGCTTAAATCCTTGCATCTGAGGAAACTGAAGTCATCCACTGCATGTAACCTGCTCAAAATAGTCTGAGTCACCCTAAAGTGACCTTTCTGGCAAACAGACTATTCCTGGCATTTTTTCCCAAAGCTGTAAATAGATACAATAGAGCACTGGGTCTACTGTGCATAGCTAGCAGTAGTTGTTCCCTAACTTTCTCCCAGCTTAGCCCTTCACGTCAGAGTATGGTTGGAATGGAGTTCCCCACCCACCAGGCCTGGGGCTGGCAGCCCAGGGGCCCCTTGCTGACCCCAGTTCACCAGCCCTGGCCCAAAACAAGACACAGAGGACAAAGAACATCCTGTGGAGTTCTCCTCCTCTACCCCTTCTCAAAACTGCTGCCAAATAAAGAAGCCTTTGTTGGAGGAAAACACCAGCGGCACTTCTGGCCATTTGAACTATAAGTGACAGCACACATCGAGCAAACAATGGGCAGCTTCTATAGAGAAAAGCCTGTTCTGCAGAGGGGCATTCCCTGAGGGGGATCTCTGGTGTTCCTCTGCTCCCTGACGTCTTGTGCTTCCCGGGCAGTCCTGTGCTGTGCACTAAGAGCAAAAGGGGTCAAGGAGGAGTGCATCTCCCATTCTGCTGGAACGTTTTATGAAGGACCAGTAATCAGCTCTAGCCTGTGGCTATGCAAGTCACCTTGAGAATGGATGAGACTGTGAGGTTTAGCTGAGGGGAGATCTTGTAATTCATCCCTGCCACAAAGCTGTGCTAAGATACGATTTCACAGCTTTTACTCTACCAGCTTTGAACATTTTTTTTAAGTGTATAGAACCAAACACAGAGGTCACAAGTGAGAAAGGCTCTGTGGATGCTAAAAACCAAACACAAAACTCCCACAAACCCTCTTTAAACCCTCATTGCTTTATGCAGGTGAGTACTCAGCAGAACAGTGTCAGTCTTGTTGACTCCTGTAGAGTACTGGAGACTTGGTAAAACACTATGGACGAATCTATAATTTAAGTTATCCGGGTATCCTACAGGCCAGGAGCAGCAGATGGAGAAACTGGATGTTCTGGTTATATTTGAATCGGGTTCTATTTGAATTACAGCTGAATCTTTCAATGGTTTGACCCTATGCACAAGGAGGAATTTCCTATCAATTCCAAAATCCAAGAAATTAAATCCAAAGCCGTTAGTTACCTCAGGAAGCCTCATGACAATACTAAACTTCAGCTTTTCATTCTGTTCAGTGTCATCCAAATCTATAAGCAAGAGGGGAAAAAAAACCATGTCAAACAAATAGTAATCACATAACTTTCAACTTTCACTGAAGACATTCTGAATAAACATCACCTCCGCAGTGGAATGAAAATTTCAATTTAAAGTAAGGACTATTATTTACATTATACTACATAAATAAGGGCTGTTATTTACATTTATATCATTTATACAAATATATTTCTGTATATTTGTACATAACTTCACCATTTTATATAAAAATTTATACAGAAATTCACTGGGCACAGCTGGCTCATGGTCAGCCACCACTGACCAGCACCCCCTGGTTCTCTTCCCCTGGGCAGCTTTGCAGCCACTCTGCCCCAGCCTGTGGCGCTGCCTGGGGTTGTTGTGACCAAAGGGCAGGACCTGGCACTTGGCCTTGTTGAACCTCACACAATTGACCTCAGCCCATCAATCTGGCCTGTTCACATCTGTCTGCAGGGCCTTCCTACCCTCTTGCCCAGCTTAGTGCCATCTGCAAAACGGCTGAGGAGGCTTGTCCAGATCACTGATAAAGATATTAAAAAAGACTGGCCCCAGTACTGAGTTCCGGGGAACCCCACTGGGACCAGGCAGCAGCTGGATGTAGCTCCATTCCCCTCTACTCTCTGGACCCAGCTGTCCAGCCAGTTTTATCCCCAGTG
>VYZQ01034312.1:0-13610 GCA_013400655.1 Mystacornis crossleyi | reverse complement strand
AATAAATAAATAAATCAATCCTGCTGCACATCTCCTGCCTGCTGCATCTCTCTCTCTCTCTCTGCTCAGCTCCGGGAATCGGTAATAAGCATACAAGACACAGTGTAAAAGAAGTAAAAAGCAAACTTTTTTTTTTAAGGTAGCAGGAAAGAAGTGCTATTTGCTAGGACAAAGTGATACTTTTGAAAGATACTGAGTACTTTAGAGCCCTCTATGCACTGCCTGAGAAAAGTGGAGTAGAACATTCAATTCCCTCTTTCTCTTAGTTTCCAAATGCCAGTGAAGATTCAGTGGCAGAGATATTTATATAACTTAGAAGCAACTTGATAACTGTGGTTGGTGGTTTTCCCCTATCACACATCTAAAGACGCTATGGCTCTTTTATATATATAATATGCCATAACTGAGATGTGGTCCACCTTCTCACAATCTGAATTACCACGCAAAAACACCTTTCTCCCTTTTGCTTCCTATCTCAGGGAATGGTCAATCTCAGTGAAATGTGAGAACTGGATGAAGCTTGACTCCAGAAGATAGCATTGGCACTTCTTTCAGATTCACACAGCACAAAAATAAGTTCCTTTTCTTTAATGTTCAAGTTTTAATCCTGAATTACAGTAGAAATTCTATCAAAGGACTTCTGACAATCACATTAATACTAAATAAGTTCCACATGCTTTATGTGATTACCATAAACACCAAAGATACAAACACAGATTAAGCCATTATTTTAAAGTATTACTGACTCATCAAACAGGAACAAAAGCTGTTATTACTGCCTCAGCTCCCTGAAGCAGCAGTAACATATTACCTAAAAAAAAAAAATTTAGATGTGGATCTAAAAACCAGGATAAGGGTATTTTTGAGGGAGGAGGGAGGTATGGTCTGAGGCCTACAGCACAACTCAGACACAGGAAAAGAGAATACCTTAAGGGAACCCATCAGAGAAAAGCGAAGTATTTTTCAGATGACTCCAAATTACAGGTTTGAAAGTAGCTGTAAATGTCAAGTCCATCAGTAGCTCCAAAGAACCTGAGGTTGGCCATGAATCACTGGAACAGTCACAGCCATAAACTCCCCCTTGAGGAATCAGTCACACTCCCAGAAGACTTCCAAATACTGGAAGGATCATTCAGGGATGATGCCTGACAGACTTTTACATCCCCAACAGCTCAGCACACATATTCGTAAAGCAGCAACTCAAACAGCGCAAGTGGTGAAATCCAGCTCCATGTTTTTACAGACAGGGGCCAGAATAATTTGTCCCGTGATGTGCAACAGTGGAAAGCTCTTGCTCAAGAATCACTTCTTGAGGTTGCTATCCACAGGTTTTACCCAGATAATGATTTGGAAAACAAATATAGTTTTTAAACAAATGACATATCTTTATCTGAATTTGTCTCAGGGCCAGAATTTCCCTTCCCTAATCTGCTACT
The DNA here is from genome assembly GCA_013400655.1 of Mystacornis crossleyi. Lineage (NCBI taxonomy): Eukaryota > Metazoa > Chordata > Aves > Passeriformes > Timaliidae > Mystacornis > Mystacornis crossleyi. The sequence goes on along the minus strand of VYZQ01034312.1, from coordinate 12,174 downwards.
CCAGCAAGCCACAGTGCACAGTGCTGCTCTGCTTCACCAAGCTAGGCAGTAACCTTACACATTCCAGTAAATCCAGCACTTTGCTTGGAATACCATGTCCACTTTAGACTGGTCTTACTTGTTCTAAAAATCAGACCGTTTTTCCTACTTTCCCCCACAACTGCATTTTTATGTTAAAAATTACCAACCTAAGAAGGGCTGTCAAATGTGACAAATCCTTTATTCTGAAGATACTTTGAATGGATAAAGATCCTGTCTTGAGTCTTTAAAGTGACACAATTCCCCTGGTATCGGTGGACGTACACCAACTTTCATCAAATTAGGGTACAGCGCAGTCTTGATATCATATACCAGATACTTAAGTTTCAGGGACCACCAGCACACTGCACTATTCAAGAAGCACACAGTGAACATACAACTAAAGACAATGACATCATCTGGATGCACAAGGCTATGGAGATGATTCATTCAGCATAATCATTTGCATTCCTGAACCAGGTTTAATGTACCAGGAAAAATGAGGGATGGCAGCAACTGCGCTGGAGCATGAAGTGAGAAAATAAATGGAGCACCAACGCTCTGGCAAAAACAGGTCTGTGTGTTATGTTCCAGAAGCCATTCCCAGTTCTATTTCCAGCTTAATGGGCCAGGAGCATGCAGCAAAAACTAAAACAATTTGCATGAGGGCATGCTACTGTGCCTAAGGAATTTCCTTTCCCAAAGCCAGTTAGCAAAAGCACTTCAGCCAATATATGCCATCTCATTCCTGGCTTGTTTTTCCCAATGCCACTTCTGCATTCCCAAGTGTTGGAGCACCAGGAACACAGGAGGCAGATGATGACCTAGTTCAGCTGCATAAACCAACCTCCCCTGGTCCCTTTGGTAAGCCCAGCAGTTGGACCTTTTTCAGCAGAATCTAACTCCAATTGTTTGGGAACAGCTCATTTTCATGTAGCAACAGAGATTTCCCCAACAGTCAGGAAACAAAGGATCACCTGGGTTTAAGGTTTCTGCTAGGGCTGGGTTAGGGACACATGTTCTGGCAGAGCAGGGATGCCACAACGGAACCCAAGGAGGAACAGCAAAGATGCAAAAGGCTCCTCGGAAATCCTGCAGTGTCAGCACTGTAAGAGATGCTGGCTTCAGAAGGCCCTTTACAAGCTTCTCGCAGCCCTGAAATACTTCATAATGTCCTGTAACTAGCACAAAACCTGAGATAAAGAATCAAATGATAGACTGTCAGATGCTGAAAAAAATAAAAATAAAATTAGCAGAAGAAATCAGGGATATCACCAGTGTCCTCTTGCCTCTAAATTATGATATTTGCTATATAAAAAGCTCACAGATGATCTTAAGCAGCCATCTGTGGCTATACTGCAAAATCTATGAGCAGATTCACAATTCACACTCTTGACATGGAGAAAATCTTCTTGCTCAGCCCAGACACAGAGAGCATTTTTCTTTCAAAGTCAGATGTACAGACAACTGAGTGCAGCCACACCATCTTCACTGTCTAAACCTTGTTCTAAAAGTTTTTCCTGAGAGAACAGCAAGAACTTGTGCAAGTTCCCATTTTCAGGACAACGGTTCTGTACAGCCTTCCCATATAACAGCTGGGGACACAGTGTTGTGATACTGCTGAGAAACTAATTGTCCCCTTTCCATTCAAAAGGATCCCAAAGCCAGCAGAAGTGCAAGATTCCCAATTGCTCCAGATACTGCCTGCAGGAAAAAAGCCAGGGTGAGACCACCGCAGGCTGGGGATGGGGCAGAGCAGGGCTGTACCTAGCTGTCAGCTCAGGGAGGAAGGGCCCAAGGAAGGACAGTAACTCAGTGTCTCGCTTTGAAGGATCAGAGTAATTTATTCCTCATGCTCACAGGAGGTGAGGGAGTATTGTATATACTTTTACAGCACAATCTGTGCACTGTCCACAGTTTTTACTTTATTTTTACATTTACACTGATGTAGTGGTTTGATTCGCATTTTCCCCTTTCTGTGAGATAAGAACAGGGAGGAATACAAAGCAGGCACCAAACTTTAAAGAATATAATGAAGTTTATTACTACAACTAAAAGTGAAATGGAATAAAAAGGAATTAAAGCAAATTAAACCCCCTTTTTCTCCAGCACCTCCTCCATGCACCTGTAATATAAAAACACAAACTTAAAATCAATTCAGCCNTATCTCTCGTGAAGCGACAGCCCTCAGCCCCAGGGGTGGGGGGGCTGAGATGCTTCCCCCCTCTGTGAAAAAAAACCTGAAGAGCAGGAAGGGATGTCAACCCATGACAACTGACTATAGTGCTATAGGCTTTCACATGCTTTCAACTTTCATATGTGTACAAGCTCCCACTTAAAATATCCTGCTTGTCGTCCTCCCGAATTATATTTCCTTTGGGAAAGCTCCACAAGACTCAAGTAGCTGCCTGTTGTGGTGGGGTCTCCTGCAATCTTCCCTGGCAGACTGCTTGGCCTGTAGAAAGAATCAGGAATGATATTTCTGATAGATGTTCATAGATGTTCTTTATTCTCCCAGCCACCTCATGGCAGGGGGCTCCAGCACAGACTGCTCCAAAGGCCCCAGAATCATGTGAACACCCACCAAAGTACAGCATTCTCTGGGCAGGGTACATTTGAAATGGCCAGTGAGGAACAGGATTTAGGTACAATAGCATCAGGGAGCCTGGAAACCCCGTGTAACCCAACCCATGCTTTCACTCCCAAGGCCCATCCCCCCAGGGGGGAACCTCCAGAGCTGCCTTCTGATTTACTGACCTGATTTGGAAAAAAAGCCCTCAACTTTCTTCTGCAACATTCTAACACTTGAAAGCGTGTTTTGTTTTTGGATATAAATGTGATAAATTAGCAGCCCATGCCCTCCACATAAAAACCTCATTAAAAAAAATCATTGCCATGTTTGAAAACCAATGATGATAAAGAATAAAAATCTAGGATCACAATATTCAAACCCATATTTTAAAAAGTTATGCTACCAGTTCAACATTTCTAAATATACAGCAATGTTTTAAATAAAGCTCCAAATAACTTAAAAACAATTTGCAATAAAAAGCTCCCTATTTACATTTCTTTAACATTATCCCTGAGCATTCACAGCTAAGCCATAACGTAATAAGAAATCCAGTGCATAGGAACAGCTTATTACAACCATAATGGAAGAAGTTACTTCCTCATTTTTCTTCCCCAAATCCTCGTATTTCAGTGCCATAAAACTTTTAAGCATCTGCACTGCTGTTTGAGTGTTTGATGAAAGATTAGTGACTGTCATTAGTGAAGTACACATTAGCTAAAAAAATCAATGAAAGCTGAAGAGAGAATTTTGCTAAAGCTTTTTCACCTAGGAAAATTCTCCCTGTGACCCACATGTCAGGAACTGGCTACAAAAGTAAAAAAAAATCTCTCCAATTTATTCTTCCATCTTCATCTATTCTCAAAGTTCCTTGAAACTGTTATCATTATTTAACTGCTACTAAAATAAGATGGAGAGATTCAGGTCCTACTTTTTATTCACTCTGGGGCAATTTTTCTGCCATGAGAGCCACGTTATTCTCTGCCCTGCTGAATTGTACTGTACATCCTGACAACTTGGTTTGCCCCATCCTGGTTTATCTTTCAGCAGTACCACATGGTTCTCTCTCAGCACAATCACAGCTTTTGGCAGGTTTCTGTTCCCTCTTCCAACAAACCAGCTATTGTGGAAAAAGGATAAAACCAAGATGAGGAATTCCAGTGGATCATCTTTAACCTACCAAATTGCTCCTCATATCTTGAAAACCACTGTCCTTTCACTATTTACTCTTTCAAAACAGGAATTTTAAAAGCATCATTGCCAGAGGCAAAAAAAAAAAAAAACAAAAAAAGAAAGGAGACAGGGAGGAAAAATTAAGTATTAGGGTGGCACATTTATAATTTAATTAACTAATTCTGTAGAAATTCTTGCCTGTAGTACATTCCAGAACAGATGATAGAAAACTGCTTAAAAAACTGCTTAAAACAAATTTCCTCAAAAAGAGAGTGGCTGAACTCAATAGGAAAGCCGTCTGTGACATTTGCTATGATATCCAAATAAACCAGCCAGAATTAATGTCAATCATTCAAGTTTTCACAAAAACTACATCACAGAGAGAGATTGTACCATGTTCTGCAATAAAAAATCATTTGGTGATCTGAGATCTGACACTCTCTTTTTTGTGTTTATACTTGGACCTATTTTATATTTGCTTCTGGACTTTCAGTTATCACCACGGCAGACCCTTTAGAAAAGGTAAAAATCAACTAATTTTTTTTATTGAAAAAAATACTATCCTAAGAAGAACTTGTAAGCTGCTTTTGAAAATACAAAAAAATGTAAATTTTATTTTTCAATGAATAAATTATTCTTCTGAGAAATGTACCCCAAAACTCAAAACACCTTTAAAAGTGGATTTTGCTGTATTAATATTGTGGCTGGGGGAAATCACATGCACATCTGTGATGATCAGTGTATAAACCGGGAATGTTAATAAGCAAACAGTCCGAGTAACCCTTGAACTGCTAAACCCAGATGGAAGCCCACCCATGCTGACTCTGTGACAGGGCACACACAGCCACATACATCCTCCCAAGTATGTTGTATCTTCAGTGAGACCAAGTGAAAAAACACTGCATAAACCCTATGTCTCATCAGCTCAATTGGAAATCCAAAAAAGCTCTCATGAGAGCAACGGAAAACAGCCAGAAGCAGCCATTAAAATGCAAGTAGAAATAAACAGCTCAGAGATGGAAACATGAAAAACTCCAGTGTAGTCTAGAAAGGGATGGATCAAAAAGAGACTTCTTTCAAACAAAAGGGTCTGCTCCCACTCTGTCACAGAGCCCCAAAAGAAATTCCTGTTGACTTCAGCATACAGCAACACGCAGTACAAATCAAATAGAGTAAGAATTGTCTGGAAGTGAAGCTGTTATTTGATGAAAGAGGACTTACAATCCAGCTGCATCATTGTCATAGCAAGAAACTCACAGTGATGAAGTTACATAAATCTAACAAAGATTAACTCAGTATCACCCTGATAAGGATCCCAGATGTACTGTTGAAGTGATATATATCACCTTAGCATGAGGGATTGCATTTATCCTTGTAAATTCAAGGGATGACAGATGGGTCTATTAGGCACCAGCAGTGCACCCTGCACATGTGCAAGTAACCTGCTTGCAAGCAAGGAATAATTCCTTCTCTAATGCCAGGATCTTACACTGAATGTGCTGCTTAGACAACAAAATCATTGATAACAAAGCAAAGTCTGCTTTGTTTCTGCAAGTGCAAACACTGACCACATCCAAATCCCCATGCTGTGCCTGAAGTGCTGAGGCTGCACCTCCTGTTGAAAGATGGTGGTCACTGGATGTGGTTACACCACCCGATTCAGGACTAGGTAAGTGTGTATGGCACAGGAACAATGGATGGAACTCGCTGCCTGGGCAACGCCGCTGATGTCATGTCTGACTCTAGTGGAGTCACTCCTCAATCAGGGCACAATTACGCCAGCAGCAGCATTTTAAAACATGCACTCTCAGGAGAAGGAGTAAAGGAAAGGAAAAAGGACTTTCTTCAAGCCTTTTGGAGTCAACAACAGTCCACCAGCCTCAGCTAAACCCTGTGCAAGAAACGAGCCACAATCCCTGAAGGATGACCACTCAAAAAAATTCCTTGGGCTTTAAATGCTGAGGTCCATAAATAAATAATGAAAGGACATGTGTGGAGATGTCTGTCATGTAGGAAGCAACTGGAATGATGAAAACAATTTCCCCACAGTGCATGGAAGACACTGCAGCTGCAATTGTGGATAAAAACAAAGCCCCATCAGCATAACCTGAAAGTCTGCTTTCATAGCACAAGTGCAGGTGGCCAAAGACCAAGTATAAGAGTGTCTGACCATTCTTCAACTCCCCAAGGCAGTATCTTGCCTAGCAGATGGCCCAGCCTTTCTCCTTTTCATAGTTAACATATTTCTTGAGCTGTTTAACTTCCCTCACTCTGCAAAAGAAAAAGAAGAAAACTTCACTGTGCAAAATCATCTTTACCTTGGAGTACTTTGAGAAAGTTATGAAACAAGGTGGCTGCATGGACTTACATCAGCCAGCAGTTGCTAACTAAACTGCTCATCATGCCTTTGTTGCAAAGCAAGAAAATAAGACAAACAAAAGGCAGAGACAAAAAAGATGCAAAGGTTACACAGATCACCCCGGAACAGGCTGAGGTCAAACCCACGGAAGGATGCTTTGAGAGGTGCAGCCTAAAAACAGAGGGAGCAAATTCCCAATAAAACATTTAAAGACAATTACGTGGAAAGAAATGTTTAAAGGTACCAATGTGCAAACCACAAGGGAGTCATAGATTGAGTTCAGTTCATGAGAGAGTGAAAAAGACAAAGGTGACCTAAAGTGACATAGGTTTATATAGAAATGTAAACACCTTTCAAAAATCTCTCCACTGCCTTCTCCAGGCTATGATTCCAGCCCAAAGGAACAGGGGTTTCATGCCTTGCTAACATCTGTTAGCAAAATCTGTTCTCTCTCTTCTTAATGAACATTAATCTAGACCCCAGAGACCACCACTGTCCCTACCAGCCACCTGCTGACCCAATGTGGCACAGACAGCTCCATCATCCACCTCCTCCTATTTCCTTATTTCCAGAATCCCAGGACCACTCAGCGGAGAGCTTCATTAAGAAGAAGATGTGCTGGTGCCTGTATTTCTACAAAATTGTTCATGGTGAACTGTGGCATTCCTTGTTTTCTAGTTTTATCACTATTAACATGCTCAGTAAGGGTGTTTGAAATGGTTGGTATGGTACGGCCCCAATACAGGCTCTGCATGGAAAAGTTTACAGTTTAGGAAGGAAAACAAAGCAAACTGATAAACACTGTTGAGACACCAAATAATATCAAAGAAACATATCTCACACAATATAACTAAAGCCTCACAGAATATGAGGCAGCTCAGGTATTTTTATGCTCTTTTATGATCAAGTATAAACAAAAGCCAAGGGAGTGGCTACACTCTAAACCCTCTAAAATACTGCAAGTACAGAGAAGTGAAAAAACACATTTTTAGGAGACTTTGCAAAGAACTTTTTATACCAGAGCTTTTCCAACAGATCAGGTGTGTAGCAGGACAGTTTTAGCCCAGCTGTGGATCTGCTGTTTTGTGAATGTGCTGTGTAAATGAGGTTTCATGATTACAAATGGGCACCTGGCCCAGCCTGTATTTTTACACATTCTCTACTCCCATTAATCTCTAGAAGATTGCTGCGTGGATGGCCAGAAGGAAAAAGACAGATGAGGAGGAAGGAAATGTACGGCTTTTTATGGGATGTGCTCAGCTCCTCTGAGGAGGGGCCAAAGGAAATGCACGCAGGGAATGAAGCCTCTTGAGGAAGGGTGGCGCATTCAAACACTGCACGGGGAAAAGGAAAAGATTAACCAGGAAGAGGTAATGAGGGACTGACAGGTCATCACCGAAGACAAGGACAGGGCAACTGAAATGGCAAACAAAAGGAGCAGCAGAGCTTGCAGACTCATTGCATTGTTGTTAAATCATTTAAAGGGCAGAAACATGAAAGAAAAAGAAATCAGTCTGTTTCTTATATGCAATGAGTGGGTCCCACTGCCATTTAAACACACTTTGTTGTCCAACATCCATGCTGTTCTCCATGGAACTACCTGGTTCCTACTAAGAGCTGAGTTTAGCAAGGAGTAAAAATGTCTTTTGGAGGACCCTGAAGTCCCTTTGCCACATCGGTGACAACAGCTACAGCTGCAAGTGCAGAGAATGTCTGCCTGACCTGCCTCCCTCACACTGGAGGGAAACCAAACAAACCAAAACTTGAGAGAATTTCCCATCTGGTCAGTCCTGCAGAGCTTTCCTGAACAGTTTTAATGGCACAGTAACAATTAATCATCCCTTTGATCCAGCCACTATCACTCCACACCACAAAACCTCTGTCCCGGTTTGAGACAAAATTCAGAGGAATGTCTGAATTTGAACGTCCTCTCTTAGAAGGCAGGTTACAGCTACCCCTCCCGCATCAGGTTCAGGAAGAAACTCCTCGGAGGAAAGGAAAAGGAAAAAAAACCTATTTATTTAACAAACACACAGGAAAAGAATAATAATGCAAAATAATAAAACTTCTTGCTGTGAAGAGAAATCTGGGAAGATTTAAAGTCCTTTCTGTGGGTGTGGTCTCTCTCCTCCTCCTTGGAGCTGGGTCAGGCCAGGGCCCCCTCCAGGCCTCGGTGGAAAAGTTTTCCCAGTGCGTTCTGGTGTTCTGATGTTGTTGAAACAGTGCAGAAGAGAAGAAGGGAAAAGCCAAAGTCCCAGAAAAAAACTTAACTCTCCGTCTCTGTCTAGGGAAACAGAGCCAAAAAGCTGGCTGAAAAGCGAGAAGGATGCTTCCTCTGCTCCTCTCACCACTGCAGGAAAACATAGAGTAGTGACCTTGGAGCACAGAGCTGCTTCTAAAAGTTTGTCTGTCTTTTTTTTTCTTTTTCTCTCGGACCCAGTTTTAAAGGTACAGAAAGGCACAGGATTCATATCTGGGCATAGAGCGGTGATAGGGGATATAACATCATAAAGTCACCCCAAGACAACCTCTCAATACCTTCATTGTGACTGACTGCAAGGGTTTCCCCTTTTCAAAGGCCAGGCAGGCTCAGGACATCCTCTATCACTAGGCTGATGAAGACAACATCTTTGTAGCTCGGTTGATGAGGACACACTGATTTTCGGTGGTTTGCTAGAGGTTTCAGGTTTTGATGAGTGAACAGCAGTGAATCCATACAGGCTGCTCCTGTTTCCCATTTCAAGTCTTCTGGATTAAACTGCAGAGTGCTGAAACTCACACCTGCATCCATGCTCAAAGAGATGCTGGGGCTTGTGGAGGTTTAAAATTCTGGAACATCCATCGTAGAGGAAAGCTCTGGGGAAGAAAAAGCAAGCCTAGCTATTACCTCAAATGCCTAATTCTGCAAGACTTGGATTTATAAATACATAAATAAATACTCTGATTTAATTTCTCACATTTCATTCAGTGGTAAATGGGAGTTGCAACCATGAGAGCAGGAGCATTTATTTTGCATATGGCAACGCTAGCAATGTAACAAGTAAACTGAGGCAGCTCAGTAACATGCTTCCTTCCCCACAAACCTCTCCAAAGGACCCTTGTCAATTGACTTATAGCATAAAGTAAAATCTCATAATGTTTCCTGATAAATTATTTTGTAGCAAGTTGTGTTGGTTTTGCACAGCCTGGTTTTTGGCAGTGGGGCGGGGCAAGAGAGGAGGCTTCTGTGAGAAGCTGTTGGAAGCTTCCACCATGTCTGGCAGAGCCAACCACCCCTTCAGATGGCTCTGAAGATGGACATGCTGCTGGCCAAGGCTCGGCCAGTTAGAGATGGTGGTAATGCCTCTGTGACAAGATATTTAAGAAGAAAACCAGAACAAAGGGGGCACGGTTTTTTTCTAGCCAGAGAAGAGGAGGAGGTGAGAACGTGAGGGAAACAACATGATGACACCAAGGTCAGTGACGAAGGAGGGGGAGGAGGTGCTCCAGGCACCGGAGCCAAGATTCCTCTGCAGGCTGTGGTGATGACCATGGTGAAGCAGCTGTGCCCCTGCAGCCCATGAGTCCATGGGGGATGCAGAGATCCACCTGCAGCCCATGGGGGAGGTGCCCACGCCAGAGCAGGTGGATGCCTGGAGGAGGCTGTGATCCAGAGGGAGACCTGATGGAGAGAGGGGCCCTGCTCCCAGGCTGGAGCAGCCTGTCCTTGGAGGACTGCATCCCATGGAAGAGTGACCCACGCCACAGCATGAGGAAATAAACTTTAATCATCTTTGGGATTTCAAACCTGTCTTGGGGTGATTTTATGACAATACTGTATTCCCCTATCATCTGCTTTATGCCCAGAAATGGGTCCCGCAGCTTTAAGCTGGATCTGAGGAAAAGTGGAAGAGGAAGCTGGGCAAGTTCTTCAGCGTATTTGTGTTCAAGGACTCACACATCCCCCCATATTGCTTGGCTGTGCTTGCAGCGCGAGAGTTTTTTTTCCTACTTCTAGCCAGCTTGTGGGCTGAGGAAAAAAGTTTTCCCAGGACTGCATCAAAATCCTCCGTTAACTTCTTCTGGAACTGTTTGTCCTAGCTGTGATCCGAGAACCAGATCATCAGACCCTGTGGAGTGGCGGGGAGGCTGCAGGGACACCGTGTCCCAGCCCCAGAACTCGGGAGGGGTCGAGCCAGCTACATGGGGAATTCTAAATCCACCAGCTTTCTCCGCAGAGAGGAGGTTTATAATCTGACATTATTCATTTTTTTTTTTCCCCCATGCCTTGCCGGCACTTTGTTTATTAAATAAATAGGTTTTTTTCACTTTCCTCCAAGAAATTCCTTTTGCATCGGTGGAGGGGAGGGTGTGCTGAGACCTACCTTCTGTGGAGGAGACGGCCCTTCTAGGGCATTTCCCCCTAAACTTGTCTCAGACCGAGACAAAAAACACAGCTTTCACTCTCAGATCTCTTGAGCACACATTTATAGAACTACTTTCATTTAATTTGTACTGAGACCAAGGAGAAGTGAGTGCAGAACAGCACGTAAAGGCCAAGCAGTTCTAATACTTTCATCTTCATCACTGAAACGTTGCATAAAATATTTCTTTCCTGGAGGTAGATTTACGCCAGAAGTAAGGCAGACACACCATCCCTTTCTCTGTGACTCTGCTAAATGTACCAGACCTCTTATTCTGGCCTAGGGCTGGGGGAAGAAAGGGCTGCGAGTAACAGGGAAGGAAATAGTCAAGGACCTTGAGCCCTGTTTCAGTCCTGGAACACACTGAATCATGTGTTTGTCCCACCCTACCAGGGCAATTAAAAAAAAATAACACTTTCTCTTTTGTGAATGAGAGAAAATTTTTGGTTATCTGGGGAGAAAACTCTTGATACTGAAAACAGTTTTTTCCGATCAATTTTTAGCTGGCATGACTGTTGTGTAATTCAGGGATCAACTTCCCCCTTTTACTGATTTAAAAAACACTTTACTGTAAGCTCTCCCTCTCATTCCATGCCAAGGAACTCTTAGAAAGATCATCTAAGCTTTTTCGGTGCTAAGGCAAACAGGCTGACGCCACTTTACTGAAAAACTTATCCTCTCTGTGGAACATTCAAAATTGTGGACTATAATGTTCCCTCCAGATATCACAGCACGGCGTAATCCATCTGTCCTTTTATCACTCTCCGAACAACTTAAAACTCCCTGCACATGTGCATTTTTTTCCCACAAATCACTGCTGATTTCTCACTTTTAAATGCACTTCAGGGGTGATTACTTTTAAAATCCAGGGGTTATGATATTAAGAGACACTGATGCTGGCAGATGTGACTGACTGTCAGCTCCACAAGAATAACCCTCCCAGGTTTGATGTGTGACTGCCAGGACAAGACAAAAAGACACCTCTTTGAAAGGGGTTACAATTTACAGTGGAGAGCTAAACAGAAACTGTTGGAGGGATTTTGAGAATTGCTAGAGGCTCTGACTCACATTGATTGTGATGATTTAAAATGTAATGACCTGTTCTCCCAAGTGTGTGTTCTCAATTCCTGCTAGGGGTTACAACCTCCAAGGAAAATTGGGAAAATAAAATTTGTGAAGGCTGGTTCAACCCCAAGCTCTGCAACTTTGCTAAAGCCACACTTGGAGATGAATTGAGCTACGGAACATGCACCAAACTCCGCAAATGCCATCTCAAATCAGTAGCAAGCACCTAGGAATGAAGCTCTTAAATCCATATACATCACTGGGTAAATAAATACACACGTAAGGCATAAGGCCCTTGTGTGTCTACGGAAAGGGGCCAGAAATTCAAGGTTTACCTGAAGAATAATCATTCTGAGAGATTTTACCAACTAGTGTAAAAATGCTATGATAAATACATATTACGATATTGGCTTTCTGCAAATATTAAAGTGAATGCTCTATATATATTGTTAAAGTAGCTTTGCTATAAAGATATCATTTTTTTGTAACAATAACTAATGCCTTTATTTCTGTTATTGGTGGTAGTAGAATAGCTAATATAGTTATGCTTGTGGTCACTGAACCATCTGCTTGGTTGGATAACATCC